>JASSUY010024134.1:0-14736 GCA_032466535.1 Forpus xanthops | reverse complement strand
CTTTTTTTTAAACACACAAGCAGAGGCAATGATTATTCTTACTTCTAACCTCTACCATTTATCATAATCATTAATAACGTTACTATTATAATCATTAATATTATTAATGTATTTTAATTTTATTTTAATTATTTAACTGCCTTGTCTCAACCCATGGGTTTTTATCCTTTTTCCTGATTCTCTTCCCCATCTTACTGGGGAGTGGGAGCTGAGCAAGCAAGTGGCTGAGTGGTACTTATTTGCCAGCTGGGCTTAAACAAGTATAACATATTCATTTGCTCAGTTAGGGTCATCTATCTTGGGCCTGTCCCCTCCCAGACTCTCATGAATCCCCAGCCTAATCACTGGTGGGGCAGTGTGAAAAATATATAAGGCCTTCACTTTGTACAAGCACTGTTTAGCAATAATGAAAATTTCCTTGTGCTGTCAGTGGAGTTTTGGTCACAAGTCCTAACTACTACGAATAAAAATAACACTATCTCAGCCAAAACCAGTACAAAGAAATGTCTTCTCCATTTCTCACTGGTTCAGATGTAAGCTGTATGTGGATATTCTTTCCTGAAATCCTAGTGTAGTTAGACTAAACACCCCATGAATTTCTTCCGTTCTAACCCAAATAGGCGAGAGATTCAATAACTTCCACAGGAACTATGAATGGATTAAAATTAATGCCCAGCATAAATAGACAATTCTGGTTTCCCCTGCAGTGACTGGAGAGACATAGGCATTATAAGGGCTGAGTCACCCTATTTGAAGCAGATGGAAAGAATTTCTTTGGAGATGCCTGTCCCTTTTGTTTGATGGTGGAAGAGGTCCAAGTCAGCTTAGACAATGAAACAGAGGAACCTAATATGTTCCTTCTCACTGTGCAACTATTGATATTTCTATTAATTTAACATTAAAGTGTGAAAGCAACACGCAGTAACTGCTTAAGATCAGCCCATCCACTTTCTTTTAGATATCACTTTGGTGAGTTTTCTAATTTTTATCTTTGCCTTTTTAAATCCTAATATCTGCTTCCTATCTGGAAGAGTGAAACCACTATTTCTGAAAAAATTTTGCACTGTAGTATTTTTGTAACATTTGGCAGCTCTGGTGTAAGGTTAATTCAGTATGTATCAGAGAGCAAGTGTTATTAAAAAGTGAATAATTATTAATAAATACAGAATGCAATAAAAAGGGAATTATGTATTGGGAATGGTCTGTTTGGCTTTCCTTCTCTCAAATTTCACTGTTTTAAGGCTGTCTTCATTGTCTGTTTATTTTATAGACCTCATTTTAGATCCTATGAATTAAACAATTTAACTTCAGTGACAAATTCCCACTCAAACTGTCTTTGTCACACTGACTTTTGTATTGCATGATTTAATATTAAAAAAAAAAAAAAAAACAAACCTTAGAATACAGGGTTTTTTTTTGATGGAATCAATAAAAAAAACTGCATGTGTCATGCCCATCACATATAGTGGGAGAAAAATTAGACATTTCAGGTGTTCATAATGAAGTACAGAACATTCCCCTTCCTCAAAAGATGCAGATATAAGTGTCATCCTGTCAACAACAGTAACACTTTTCCTAAAGGTCAGAGTGGAAGAGCTCTGATTATGCAATGCTGAAAAACTTGCCTCATGCCTATTTCTGTGTGGTTTCTCCTACAGAGATCCATTCTGGGAGTTCTGCTTTGATAAACTGCCTATCTGGCACTTTAACTTTACACATGGAATATCATTACAGTCCTTGAGATATGTTTGTTTAATTTTCAGCTTTCCATTATTTTTGCTGTAAGCAACACAAGCTATAGAAAAAGGCTAAGTGTAGTAGAAGAACAATTTAGATTTAATGATGTTGTCAAATATTTATATCTGTCTGAAAGATCATTTATTAAATTTCTTAAACTCATTGAATTTGTTTGTAATAATTTTGCTAAAATATGGATTAGTGCATAGGAAAAAAATCAATATATATATATATATATACATTTTTCATCTAACCACTTCATCAACTAAATAGCAGCATTTAGATGTCTGATCTGCTAAGCAATGTGAACAGAAAACAAAATTAAAAGGAAGCTAATTTCCTCACGGAAATTGAGAAATTTTCTTTTGGTCATTGACATTCACATAAGTTATTTTTTATTGCTGGTATATTAAGAACACATGCGCATGCTGGAGTGTGTCCAAAGAAGAGTAACGAAGCTGATGAAGGGTCTAGAGCATGAGTCCTATGAGAAGCTGCTGAGTGAATGAGGATTTTTTAACCTGAAAAAAAAAAAAAAAAAAAATCTCATGGGAGATTTGACTGCTCTCTACAGGTACCTGAAAGGAGGTTGTAGCAAGGCAGGGTTCAGTATCTTCTTCCAAGTAACAGTGACAGAACAGGAAGAAATGGCCTCAAGTTGTGCCAGGGGAAGTTTAGATTGGATGTTAGCAAAAATTTCTTCACTGCTAGGGTTGTCAAGCTTTGGCGCAGGGTGCCCAGGGAAGTGATTGAATTACCATCCTTGGAGGTATTTAAAAGACTTGTAGATGTGGCACTTAAAGACATGATTTATTGATGGACTTGGCAGTGTATGAAATTGTGTCATTGCGTAGACAACGTTTCTCTCTCTATATATATAAATATATATATTTTTTTCCATTAATCTGGTGGGGCAGTTTAACGATCTTCTGAAGTTACATAAAAACCTGTCCTAGTCAGAAAAACTTTGACTTGGCATTATGTATTCTGGTCATCTTGCCTATAAGCAAACAACACACAGCCATGACAATCTATGTTTTTACAAAATGACTAGCACAATTTATATTAACACGTGGTGGATACACTGGCTTTTTGTTACGCATCACACATTGCATAACATGGTATACAGAAAAGTGCTTTGATTCAATGCTGACTTATACATTGAAGATAATAGAAAAGTAGTGAAAGATGAAGTGCCATTTCATCTTAAGTGGGTTTAATATAAAGAAACAGAGTAGTTACGATGTTATAGATTGTTATGCCCAGGTGAAACAGTTGCTTTTATATGAGTGCATCTGTTTGAATATCACTGTCAATAAAGCACTGAGGTGAACTTCACTTCTACTTCATTAGGAGTTATACTTTCCTCATAATTAGTATACACAATCAGAGAAACCACTAAGATGTTTAATTTTAGAAACACAAAAAAAAACCCCACAACCTACCAGGTATTGCTAACCATACAGGTTTGTACTACAAACAAAATACAGTTTTATTCAGAAAAAAAAATCACTATGCATATTATGACTTTTCTTAAAGTACATTCAATTGAAAGAGACAAACATGCTTAGATATATTAGGTATTCTAAAATTTGATTGCAGATTGTCCTGGGTTCAGCAGCAGCAGTTATTTTTTCTCCTTAGTAGTAGCTGGTGCAATGCTGCGTTTTCTACTTTTGGCCTGGGAACAGTGCTGATAACACCACTGTTTATAGTTATGGTTTAGAATGTTTTGGTCTGACCAAGAACTTTCTGAGCCTCATGCTCTGCCAGGGAGGAGGGGAAGCCGAGGGGAAGCCAAGAGGAAGCAGAAACAGGGCACGTGACCCAAACTGACCAAAGAGGTATTCCATACCACAGTACATCATGCCCAGGATGTAAAACGGGGGCAGGAACGTGGAAGAGTTCAGTTCACAGCTCCATTGTCAAGTGGTGAGCAGTTGTGTCCTCTTCCCTTGTATTTTCCCTGGTCATTGTTGTTATTGGTGATAGCAGCAGTGATCTGTGTTATAACTTAGTTATTGGACTGTTCTTACCTCAACCCATGGGAGATACATTCATTTGGTTCTTCTCCCATTTCCCCCCCACTTCAGGAGAAAGAAGATGGGAAGAGTGACTGGGCAGGCAGACTGATTTATGGCTTAAACCACGACACAGATATGCTCTGATTCAAAGTACAGTAGCTGAAGTCTTAAATGTCTTTCTGATAGAGTCATATAGCAACCATTTGTCTTTGTAGTCCTAATTTTTTAAATTTCAATTAATGAAAATTAAAGTTAAAAATCCTAAGTTGTTTTTTTTTTTTGTTGTTGTTGCTTTTTTTTTTTGTTTGCTTTTTCTTTGTTTGTTTGGTTTTTTTTGTTTGTTTGGTTTTGTTTTGTTTTTTTTTGTCTCTCAAAAACTCTTATTTACTTGGAATAGCAGACAGAAAAAATTACCATGGAACAAACTGCTCTTTTCCTACTGCCTCTCATGCAGTTCATTCACTCACTCCCCCCTCTTTCTTCCTCTCAGGATGGGGAGGAGAATCAAAAGAATGTAAATCCCATGGGTTGAAATAAGGACAGTCCAGTAACTAAGGTATAACACAAATCACTGCTGCTACCACCAATAATAATAATGACAAGGGAAATACAAGGGAATACAACCACTCACCACCCAACTGATACCAAGACCAACAAGAGCAGTTAAACCCCCCTCTTCCGTGTAACTGCCTTTAGTTTTTATATCCTGGGCATGACGTGTTGTGGTATGGATTACCTCTTTGGTTAGTTTGGGTCAGTCGTCCTGCCCCTGCTTCCTCCCAGCTTCCCTTCCTCCCTGGCAGAGCATGAGGCTCAGAAAGTCTTTGGTCAGACTAAGCATTCTTAGCAGTAACTAAAAATACTGATGTTATCAGCGCTGTTCCCTGGCTGAAAGTCACAACCACAGCACTGCACCAGTTACTAAGAAGGAGAAAAAATGACTGCTACTGCTGAAATAAGGACACCTATTAATTCTGGATTCTTCTAGTTAGTATAAATTAGTTGGGCATGTAAGGAGGGACTTTTAAGAAAGCTTCTCCTGGAACACCCATCCTTTTTTAAGTTAAAAACCAACCAAACATATGACAAAATCCAGCTAACTCAGGGGGTTACTGCATAAGAAACCATCATTAGCTGTCCCAGAGAAACTTTTATCAATGGAAAATAGATTTTATGCCTCCTCAGCTATCTGGATCTCTCTCCAATAGCTGATACAGGAAGCTGATACCGAGTTTTGTTTCTCGGACCTTAAACAGACTGAGTGTTCAGGTCCTGTTAATAGGATTTTCATAGCTGTGTTTGAGAGAGATATGCAGCCATCTCCTTTCTGGCCTCTCACCTTCCCTTTCCAAGTATGTTTTCTTCTACTATACTTCTGTCTATGTCAGCTTTTTTCATACTTTGTTATATCAGTCTGGTTCTTGTAGCAGTAAGTCATATTTAATAAATTTATCAAAATGTTTTTGACAGAGTGAGTATGTGGTGAAGCATAATCCAGTAACTTATTTTGCTTTTTCAAATCATATTATGACATTTGAGCTGTTAAGGAGAAAATAGATATTTTAATTGATAGTAACTAAGTAAGAGGTATGAAATGAAGGAGAGAAGCCAATTATGTACTGTTCAATACATTTATAAATATGTAAAAATCATTGATTTTTATAAAACTGACTTCTTAAATGACTCAATGTTACTTACAATAACCCAAATTGAAGGTAATGAAGATGTTCTAGAAAGATCTCATTATATTAATTGACCAGGAGATACAGAGGCAGATGTTTCAGATAAATTCACTTTCCCTGCTCTCTTCTCTAGGCACCTGATTTATCTCCCAAATTCACTTTTATGCCTCCTTTCATGAAGCAGTTGTGAAAGTCTGATTCTTTTCCCTGCCAAGGCTGGAACTTTTTTACCCTTCCAATAGTGTATATTGAAATAATGGTCTATCCTTTCCCACCTTTTATTTCTTCATTATTTCCTTACTTCTTTCACTGATGAAATAATATCCCATGTCCTGTTTGCCTTTATAATATCATCATCTTGGGGGGGGGGGGTATGGGCATTGTATTTTATTATCTATTTGTAAAGCAGAACATAAATTATGGTGCTACATGCCTGACATTTAATAAACAGGTGATACCATAAAATTAACAGCTCATAACCTTGCCAACATGCTCATTTGGCAGAAAATCTAGACACAGATCCAGATGGGCTCTGCATTATAAAATCACTCTGTTATACAAATTTTGACAGAAATGCCCAGGCTCAGTATTTTGACATCCTCTACAGAAATAGTTTTTGGCTTGTGCCCCTGTTCCTAGTACAACAGTTGATAAAGAAACAACTGGTTAAATCCTCTCACTATATTTGCTTTTGTACCAGCAAGTCAGAAATTATTCATCAGGTACATGTGATAAAAAATCTGAGGTGGGGAATAGAAACCTTAACATAGAAACATAGAATCATAGAATAGTTAGGTTTTGAAAGAGCCTTAAGATCATCTAGTTGCACCCCCCCTGCCAGAGGCAGGGACACATCCCACTAAACCTTGCCATCCAAGGCTATGTCCAACCCGGCCTTGAACACCAGCAGGGATGGAGCAGTCACAACTTCCCTGGGAAACCCATTCCAGTGCCTCACCAACCTTACAGTAAAGAATTTTTTCCTCATATCCAATCTAAACTTTCCCTGTTTAAGTTTGAACCCATTACCCCTTGTCCTCTCACTACAGTCCCTCATGAAGAGTCCCTATCCAGCACCCCTACAGGCCCCTTTCAGATACTGGAAAGCTGCTATGTGGTCTCCAAGAAACCTTCTCCTCTCCAAGCTCAACAACCCCAACTTTCTCATCCTATCTTCCTATGGGAGGTGCTCCAGTCCCCTAATCATCCTCGTGGCCCTCCTCTGGACTTGTTTCAACAGTTCCGTGTCCTTTTTATGTTGAGGACACCAGAACTGCACACAATATTTCAAGTGAGGTCTCACGAAAGCAGAGTACAGGGGCAGGATCACCTCCCTCGACCTGCTGGTCATGCTCCTTTTGATGCAGCCCAGGATATGGTTCAGTTTTACTTAAATAGCACAAGGTATGAGAGTTATCGCTTGAGATGCCATCTTTACTTATTCTATATAACTCAGGCAGAGAAAGGAATGCCCTAAGAAGGATAGTTCAAATCATTAGTCTGAAGTGCCACATAGAGAGGTCTAGCTGCATCCACTACCTGTGGAAACAACCTAATGATAACATTTCTAGCTCAGGTGATTGCCTAAGTTTAAGTGGGTTGAAAGTGCTTGTATTTATCTGAATTGCACCCTGTTATGGTAATATAAACATAGCATTTCACTGAAGACAAAATTTGGGTTTTAATCATTTTGTATTTCCATATTAATGCAGTTTTTGCAAAAGACAAAGGAAACTGACAGTTATCATACAGATGTCTTTTTTTCTGACACCAGTTAAATACACTCAAATATCAATACCATTGTTAAAAAGAAACACTTGAGAGAACAGAAGAGCCAAAGATAGTTATATGAACCTTTTCTACTAGCAGTGAATTAAGATAGCATTTATTGACATATGCTAGTAGTTATTAAGTCTGCCATTAATAGTGACGTGAAAAGGGAAATGACAGAAAAGAAGAGTTAAAGTGTAGGCAGAAACGTAATTGAGGATATATTTAGAAAGGAATAATACTAAATGTGTCTAGCTAGGATCCTGACAAAGAAAAACTATATATTAATGCAGGTGAGAAAAACGGCAAATGTATGAAAAGGAAGTGTTACAAAGCATAGACAAGAAAATGGTGCAGATTATTCATGGAGGTTTTCAAATCATTATCAAAGTTGCCTGCACAATTCGTATAAAATATTTAGATGCTACAGTGGAGTTTAGAGAGACAGTTTTGTCACATCAGTTTTGGCACCTTCGGTTATATTTGGTCACAGCAGACAGTTAACACGAAATTGTCAAATCTGTGTTTTGAGAAAAGAGATCTGGAGACAGAGAAATCCAAAAGGAAGAAAGGAATAAAGTGAAATATTATAATTGAAAAGACCAGAGAAGTTAATAGTAACTATTTTTTGCAACTATTGAACTAGCCAAGGAAAACATTATTTTTTTCCCTCTAAAATTATGTCTACTAATTTCTGTAACAGTAGCAACAGAATATCGCAACAAGAATCAAGACTATTTGATGCAAGGTTTTCAGTGCCTGACAAAAAAATGAGATCCACTATTTTAAGAGAAAAAATTAATAATTGTTGTCATGGTTTAAGCTCAGTCAGCCACTCATTTTGCTCACTCCCCCTTATTTCTTCCCCCACCTCCTGGGGGAATGGGGAGGAGAATCGAAAGAATGTAACTCCCAGAGGTTGAGATAAGAACAATTTAGTAACTAAGGTATAATGCAAACCACTACTGCTACCACCAATGATAATAATGAAAAGGGAAATACAAGGGAAAAGAATACAGCTGTTCACTACCTGATACCAAGCCTGGCCAGCAGCGAACACACACCCCCCCCAATTCTGGGTCTCTGCCCTCCATTTTACATCCTGGGCATGATGTGCTGTGGTATGTAGCCCTTAATCCTTCCCTGTACTGCAAAAATAGTATTCTTGTGTAATCTCTTTTTCTGTCTGCCTTGCATGCCAATTTCTGACAACTGAAGTTATTTTGGTGTTTGACATCTGTGGTCTGACTGGAAAACATAAACATAAGCCAAACTGGATAGCAGTTAAACATGCCTAGTATTTGTGATGTGTAAATTTAAATAAATTTAAGTGGTGTTATCTTGAAGAGATTGAGAATGCTTTTTTGATGATAGCATTGATTTTTCTCACCTATATTGAGTGTCCAAAATAGAACAGGGATCCACTTTAACACAGTTGAAGCTCTAGCTGAATGATGCTGTTATATATGTATCTTTGCAACACATATTCTTGTAGTTCTTTGGTCCTTCCAACCACCAATATAATGATGTACAGAAGTCTAGTGTTGTACAGAAGTATAGAAGTAGAGAGAAAGCAAGCAGGTATTATCTCCATTGCCAGAGAATTTAAGCAATGAGAAATTAAATAGTGATAGTGAGGTCAATGTTGGTCATAAAGCAGATGGCCATAAAAAAATTGGTCACTGCAGTCCAGAAGTGTTTTGAACCCAGGCTTTCAAAGCACATTTTATGGGAACATCTAAAAGCATGTCACAGTTAAGAATGAATCTGTTCGTTGCTACGTCATAGATAAAAACTACTACAGTCACTGAGAAATACAAGATGACTTTTAACACATTGAAAATGAGTAGTAGTCAGCAGCAGTCCTTCAAAGTTTCTAGTCTAGTAATATCACTTCTACATCATCTTACTTCTACAGATAATTTAATTAAGATTCTTAAAGGATTTTCTTAAAAGGTTTATTTTGACTCTTGATTGTCTCATCTTTATGCTAGGCTTGTCACTGTTCTTGTAGTCATCCAAAGAAGAAGTATGAAAATAGAGAAAGCTTTGGAGCAACTGTACCGGAATGCCAACATATTTTTCCCATTTTCACAACAAAAAGCCCCTGAGACTAAATATGCTTATTTGATTTTTGCTGATCTGATAGGTTTGTGCCATCTTTGCTAAGTCACCACGGTGGATCAGGCTTTCCATAGAAAACACTTCATTAACTAGAACTTTAAAGTTCATTTCAGGTTTCTTACTTTAGGGAGGTAATGCAGATATTTTTTTTTGCATTGAATTAAAAAAAAAATAATAATCACTTTATCTACTAAGGACTGAAGTGAATCATAGCTTATGCATTTATGTAGGTTAAAAAATAATTCTGTTTTACCTAGAAATTCAACTGATGCATACAAAATTTTCTAGAAAACTTGATTTGGATACAAATTCTGCAAAAATTAGACATTCAGTCCCCCAGGCAGCTTCCACCATATGGTGCTAAAAATAGCACATTCCCAGTATAATTTGTAATTAATAAATTGGTAATTAATAAGCTGGTATATAGAGACTATTGACTATTCTACTGATATTGTTGTTTCCTCTGCTTTCCTATCTTTCCCTCAGTACCAGGAGTTTCTGTTAGTCTTGTGCTTTCCTAGTAAGCAGTTTAGGGCAGAGACCTTTGTTTGCATCAGTGCCTGGAGTACCACCTATTGCTTTGGTTTTCCAGTTCACAGCTGGCATTGTAAAAAGGCAAGTAAACCATAATGAAATTATTTAGTACTTTAAGTGTCTGTCATCAGATCTTCAGTGCTTATTCTCATCAGTGACTTGTGCTTCAAAAATGTTGAATATCTTATTTGTATGGGAGGGTTTGGTAACGCTTGTTACAAAATAGGAGAAATCTTCATAAATGAAAGAAAACAGAAATGTTTTATTCATTGGTACACTGAAAGTTGTAGTGCAAATACAAATTTCACTTGGATTTCAGCACAAGGCTATCACAATGGTATTTGAGCAAAAATAACAGACATCATATCAAGTAATTTTTGGTAGGCACCATAGCAATATGTGCATGAGTGCATGAGCACTTGTATACATACAGTCCCTGAGTACAGTCTGTTCTAAATAGATACTCATA
Source organism: Forpus xanthops (assembly GCA_032466535.1). Lineage (NCBI taxonomy): Eukaryota > Metazoa > Chordata > Aves > Psittaciformes > Psittacidae > Forpus > Forpus xanthops. The sequence goes on along the minus strand of JASSUY010024134.1, from coordinate 4,396 downwards.
TATTGCTTGTGGTTTACAGCGATTTTTGTTTGTGAACCATTTGTATTTTCACTTGCTTTTGTGTTTTGACAGGATCTAATTATTTCTGAAACATATAATAGGATCAAAGCATATTTCATTATTAAAAAAATTATTGCATTATGTAAGTGCAATCCTGACTGTATGAAAATGTTAATTCAGTTTTGTTGTATTTTTTTCAAAATAGAAGTTTTTCTTATGAAAACTTTGTGAAAGTAATTGTTTGCTTTCTCCCAACCTCTGAGGGGTCTGTAGTTTCAGAAGGGATCAGGTAAAGGATGATGACATATGAGAGCAAGATTTATCTATTAAAGTTCCTTGACTTACTTGAAATATTGATTAGAGGAAGACTTCTGGGCAAATATTTATATTGAGCAATAATATAATTCAGTGATTTTTTTTTTTTTCCCTGAATATCATTATGTCTGCAGTAATATAGCCTAGAAAAATAAAATACATTGTTAACCATGGGTTGTATGAGAAAGTCCTAGGTAGATGTGATAAAGAAATACAAGTAAAATTTTCCATCAGTAAACTATCATTCACAAGATTCAAAGGCGCCCTATGTTGCACAGTCCGTATCCGGCGTTTCCTAGGGTTTGGGACTATTGCACCTGGGATATTGGCTTCAAGCCATTTCTAATATAATGGTAACATTGTGACAGATGCTAATGAAACCATGCTGTTTCTAGATAAAGCTGATATTGAATACATAGGCAGAAGAGGTAATTTCCTCGTTCACTTTCTTAATGAGCTCAAGGGCAGAGGAACCTTCCTACATCTGTGAATAATTCCTCGATTTTATTAGTTCTTTCAACAGGAATAAATTTCTTTGCATGTTTTTGTTTTGTTTATATGTAACCATAAAAGCTGATCCAACTTGTGTAACTGAGTGCTGTTCCCCTTGTAGGGGAAAAAAATATATGTTAAAAATTCTCAAAAAACCTTCGAAGAATCTAAGCAACATCAATATATTTGTGTTTTAAAATTTCTTCCCAGCTTTTACTCAGATGATAAAGACCCCATCCCAGCTACCAGACACAGAGGAATGCACAAATATGTGTATTATGCATACTATTTGAGTATCATCTGAGTATGATGACTGTGTGTGATGTTTAATTCCTGCATTTTATTTCTTTAATTACTTTGAGCCTTTGGTTACTAAATGCTCCAAACATTCACTGGAAGTTTGAAGTATCAAAGTTAGAGAGCAGTGTGGACCCTCCACACTTCAAGGCAGCATTCTCTGCTCAGCAGTCACACCCTGAGTGCCTTGCTTGGCTTACTTGGTATTTCTGATCCAGACTTAGGGATTTTTTTTTGCTTTAAGTGGGAAAATGAATATAAATCAAAAAGAGATTTTGCAAGTACTTTCTATTAAAGCTATTTAAAAGATATCTTTTACATGGAAAAAAGTTTTCTGTGGTAGGTTTTCTTGGGTAGAGTGTGTGTAGAGTACTTCTGCTGCTACCTAGATTTCCAGAAAGCTACTCTTGATTTAGGAAATATCAGGGTTTGTTCTATTGTCTGTAGATGGTTTATGAAATAGTCAAATCATTTTAATCTTACTTGTGGTTGTAATGCATATTTCACATGATTGTACTATGGATGTATGCCATGATGAAAAATTAACTTTATATTGAAATGGTGTCTGATTCCCATATTTCACTTGGTGTTTTTAAAGTTCAATTTGAATTTTAGACTAATGTTTAATAGTTGATCCTAGATTGAAGTCACAATTTTGTATCGTCTTTGACTGATGATGTGTAATGTTGAGAATCCTTCATGTTAAGTCTTACTTTCTTGCTGTAATATAGTTTCTTAATGCTGTAATTCCTACTGTCCACTCTCAGGAGGTAATGCAAAATATTCTTCAGATCTAATTATTGAAAATAAGTGTTCTAACTGAGATTCGGGACAGCCAAGAGAGCCAGCTGTATCCTGGGCTGCATCAAAAGGAGTGCGACCAGCAGATCGAGGGAGGTGATCCTGCCCCTCTACTCTGCTCTTGTGGCAACTCACTTGGAGTGTTGTGTGCAGTTCTGGTGTCCTCAACATAAAAAGGACATGGAACTGTTGGAACAAGTGCAGAGGAGGGCCACGAGGATGATCAGGGGACTGGAGCACCTCCCATAGGAAGATAGGATGAGAAAGTTTGGGCTGTTGAGCCTAGGAAGGAGAAGGCTGTTTCCAGACCTCATAGCAGCCTTCCAGTATCTCAAGGGGACCTATAGGGATGCTGGGGAGGTACTCTTCATTAGGGACTGTAGTGAGAGGACAAGGGGCAATGGGTTTGGACTTGAATGGGGGAAGTTTGGATTGGATGTGAGGAGGAAATTCTTTATTGTAGGGATGGTGAGGCAGTGGAGTGGGTTGCCTGGGGAGGTTGTGAGTGAGCCATCCCTTACGGTGTTCAGGACCAGGTTGTACATAGCCTTGATTGGCATGGTTTAGTGGGAAGTGTCCCTGCCCAAAGCAGGGGGGTTGGAACTTGATATCCTTGCCAATTCTATCTATTCTATGATTCTATGATTTATGATTCTATAACTTATTAGCCATAACCTGGGGGCAACCATATCGAGTACAAAGCTCAAGGGACATGTAGTTTGGATAGTCACTGAATACTAAAGTGTGAGTCCCATACCCAAGCTGCTGCCCCAATGGGTAAGGACATAAATTCCAAGGAAAGAGATTACACTGTGGAGCAGGAGGCAAGCTGAGATATCAATAAAGACAGCTTGCAGCTTTGGCCAAGGTGTCAATAACTGATTAGCTACTTCTGCTGTCACTGGATGAAGTTTCAGACTGTTCATTCTTGCCTGCCAACGTCAGTCTACTATATACACTGAGAAACTGTCCCTGGTAGTTTGCTGTCTTGGGTATGGCTTTGCCTTGTTGACTGTCCTGGGTTCAGCAGCAGCAGCCATTTTTTCTCCTTCTTAGTAGCTGGTGCAGTGCTGTGGCTTTGACTCTCAGCCTGAGAACAGCGCTGATAACACTGAAGTTTTTAGTGACTGCTCCGTAATGTTTACTCTGACCAAGGACTTTCTGAGTATCAAGCCCTGCCAGGGAGCAGGGGAAGTCAAAAGGAAGCAGAGACAGGACACCTAACCCAAACTGACCGAAGAAGTATTCCATGCCACAGCACGTCATGCCCAGTCTATAAACCGGGGGCAGTTACCTAGAAGGGTTAGATCACTGCTCGGTCGGGCTGGGTATCAGTCAGCAGGTGGTGAGCGATTGTATTCTCTTCCCTTGTATTTCCTTTTATTATTATTATTGGTGGTCACAGCAGTGTTTTTTTGTTATACCTTAGTTACTGGACTGTTCTTACCTTAACCTGTGGGAGTTACATTATTTTGATTCTCTTCCACATCCTTCTGGGAGCAGGGGGATAAAAGGGGGGAATGAGAGAGCAGCTGTGTGATTCTGAGTTACAGCTGGACTTAAACCCTGACATTAACCTAACCAAGATGCACAGCATGGCCTGGGGAATGACCATTACATTGTACACTAAAAAATAATACTTCCTGATATGACAGAAGGTTAACTGTATGACACCAGGGACAGGAAAGTTGAAAAGCTGAATACGAGTGGAATTTAAATGACCTCTGGAAACTGTGATGCAGTGAAGAATCCTTTACAGCAATGAAGAAATTTAATCAGAGCAAGTATATAGGCAAAGGGTTGTCTAATACTGCTAAAACACTAATTCAGGATCTATCAGAAAGTAAAAATATTTTTGTGTTTTAATAACATATTCTAAACCTATTGGTTCAGAATAGATTAGCTAACAATTGTGATCTTTTATGGCAATATTTAATGATATATAAAACTGGGTCTGAAGCAGACTTGAAATTATTATCAACTCCTTTAAGCAATAATCATTGCTTCAGAAACGTGGGAAAGTGGTCTCAAATTTTAACTGTAGTGACAGGAATAACTAGGAACTAAAGAGTTTACTTTGTAAGTACAGTCAGTAACGAAGGCTGAAAGGATAAAAAATTTCTAATTAAATTTCCCAGGAAAGAATATAAGAGGTTTTAAGTTAAAATAGATGGAAGTCTAGAGAGCCATTTCTAATAAGAAAACCAAAAATTATTTAGATGATGTTAGGTCCTCTCCAACACAAGCCATCTATGATTCTTTGCATTGCAAACATTTTATTATGAGTTTAGGAAGATTTCAAGGCAAATAGCCAACATTCAGAGATGACTGAAAGTGTTTTTTAAGTAAATAGTTGTCATGGGTTCAGCAGCAGCAGTCGTTTCTCCCCTTTAAACAGTAGCTGGTGTAACGCCGTGTTTTGGATTTTCGGCTTGGGAACAGTGCTGATAACACCAGTGTTTATAGTTGCAGTTTAGAATGTTTTGGTTTG
>JASSUY010024131.1:0-10414 GCA_032466535.1 Forpus xanthops | reverse complement strand
CACCTTTTATAAGTCTCTTTTTTCCTTCCAGTTTTCCTCAGCAGCTCCTTGTCCATCCAAGGAGGTCTCCTGGCCTTCCTGCAGTACTTCCTTCTAGTTGGGATGTATCACTCCTGAGCTTTTAGCAGGTGATCCTTGAATATCAGTCAACAGCCTTGGGCCCCCCTGCCCTCTAGGGCTATATCCCATGGCATCTTACTGAGCAGGTGCCTGAACTACATGCCCTTGTAAAGAGTCCCTTTCCAGATTTCTCATAGGCTCCCTTTTGGTACTGGAAAATAAGTCTCTGCTGAGCCTCCTCTTCTCCAACCTAACAGGAAACAAGTATGATAATGGAGACCTGCTCAGAAAATGTAGTCATTTTCTGTCTCTGCATGCTGTGTTAGAGCCTGGGAAAAACATGGTCAGTGACTGATTCACATCTTCTGTTTTCTAGTCCCTGTAAACCAGCTGTTCTGAAGGGCTGGTGCACTTATGCACTGGAAGTTGTTAGGCTCAAGCATAAGGAAACTGCTTCAGCTTCCTGCTCTGGCAGTAGTGGCTGTGCTAAGGCTCCAGCTTTCAAGGCCTCGGGTATGCAGCCACCACTGCAGAAAATAATGTTTGTATCCTACACAGGGACAGGCAGGGGTGCACTTGTGCCCATCTCCCCATCAGAAAAGCAATTCTACTCCACCTTGAAGCTGAGCTGCGTCAAAAAACATCTCTGCCCTTGTGTCAGGGCTTGCCAGAAAACAAAGTCAGTTGGGGGTGGAGGCTTCCAGAGGCGCATGAAAGCCAACAGATAGACAGTTAACTCAGCCATATGAATGTGCCCGTAAGCTGCCTAATAGCTTGTTCAGTAGGTAAAAGGGAGATTTGGCAGCTACTTTTGATCTCCCTGAAAGCCAGGCTGACAAAACACCCCATGCCCAATATAGAGGTGGTCTTCCATGGAAGACACAAGGCAGCTCAGCACTGCTCAGGCAGCTCAGCCATAGACTACATGGGCAAGGAAAATAATGAAGTCTGCTAATTAGCTCAGCCCAGAGGTGCTTCAGATGTCTATAACAAACACTGTACACAAATCAACATAACACAATGTAAACTGCTGATAAAAGTCATCAGCCTGAGTTCAGTGCAGGATAAACTGCTTTCCTCTGGGTGCAGATCCCTTGTAGACCTTTTTTCTGCAAATGGAGGCCATTTCCCTTGAAGTCATGGTTAGCATTTATTTCCCCTTGCTGGAGTTAAATTTAGCAGTGGATCTACTTTTAAAAACCAGAAACTCACTAAAATCTTCAGATTTTTCTTTCTAGAAGAAACCAGGAATGAATAAAGTGCTCTCAGAAAGTGGTAATATTCTATTCACATTTTACAATTATAATAATTGCAATTCTAATACTCTAGACTATAAAAATTGAGATATCTGACATCATACGGAGTTATTAATATGGAACTAAACCAATTTCTCTCAGTGGGACTTCAAATATGATTTCTTACTGAGCTTACACAGTCTTCAAGTAACTGAATAAAAAATATTTGCATGTATTTTGAGCTGAGCTGCTTACTCACGAATGCTAAGCAAACAAATAGAATGTGTCAATTTATTTCAGATCTATAAAATACAAATCTAAAAATATAATTTTACAGACAGTATTCACCATTTAGTTTATATTTTAGTATGCTCTTAAACTTATCTTGCACAGAATAATAACAGAACAGAAAAACAGAATACATTTTAACTTTTTAGATTTCCTTAGAGTCTGCCACATACATCAAAAATAGCTGCGCACAGTAACCAACTAAACATCTACACTTCAAGAATAGATTGGCTGCATCTCATAACTGAGACACCAATTACAGTACATTGATCAAGAATCCTTCAAGAACACAGTTGGTAGTAACAGTGCTAGCAGTAGTTAAAATCTGAACAGTTCTGTGACACGATCAAAGCAAACGGTAACAGAATTAAGAAGTTCAGTTAATCATTGATATGTAATGTACAACCCATGTAACACTACAGTGAAAGAAGAAATTACACAGGCACGAGTGCAAAAAAAGCAATACTGTAAGCCATCTTCTCTCTTTGGTAAAAATCAACCAGTGGGAAGTATACCATAATAATTCAAGTCAAACACCAATTCATGCTGTCTGTTTTTTTCCTGTTCTACCACAGGCAGAATTAATGATTTGCAGGTATCCTACAGTAGAGAAGTTAAGATCCTATTTAACACTGCCCATTTTTTCCTCTTTTCAGTTTAAGTATTGAAATTCAAGATAAGGGTTTTTTTTTCTTTCATAAATAGCTTTTTCAGTAGTAGAATCTCTTAAGGAATTTTAAAATAAATAGCAAAATATACACAATTTCAAAGATTACATGTAATTCCTTCTAGGTATATCCCAAAAATATATCTCCAAAGAATAAATAACTTTGGGTTTCTCAAATATTTGGTAAAATGGCGATTACTCTTACAAAAGGAGTTTTATCAGGAATAAAGAAGTACCAATGTGTTTCCTACAAGGCTTTTACTACCCAGGTGGGATTTTAGTAACTTTACAGTAAGAATAGAATCTGTAATAGAATATGGACATTCCTCATTAAAAAATACAGTAAAAAACCTTTCAAAATGAAACCATCAAAATTCCAGGTTCAAACCTGAAAAATCTCCAGGTAACTCCAAGTTCTCCTGGCAGGAGAGTCAAGCTCAGTTGTGTATGTTAGGAGGCTACAATAACAGTAGAGTTATCTCCTCTAATGGTAGAGCCAGAGCTGTTCCTACTGACAACATATTTGAGATCCAAAAAGGACAAAGTGTTAAGGAAGGGACAGAAGAGAAGGGTGTGGGTGAAGAACACTTGAGTGTAAGCCATCCTGAGAAAGAAGTGAATCGCCTACAGGGATTTCAATAGGACTATAGTTATTAAATAAATTCTTCTGCTTTTGAAGGGCCTGACCCCTCATAAGCAATTAACGTCATAGAGGATTTCTATTTGAATTTGCAGGTTATCATCTTACTCAAGCTCCTCCTTCATATTTATCCAAAATTTTTGCTAAAGAAAACAAGAAAAATGCAGGGCACATCAGCAAAGCACCTAGGGAAAAGAATCCAGCAACATGAAGTGCAGTTGGACATTAAAAAACAAAGAAAATCTTGACTGCAGGAAGATCTTCTGGAGGGGCACAGCAAAGGTTCTTGCCTCTTTAGAAGATCCATTTAAGCTGCCAGCAAAGTAAAGGCAATTTTGACTGCTCATTTATTCTGAATTCATAAATAACACGTAGCTTCACTAACCTCCTATTCACACCCACACTTCATTTACATAAAACATTAAGCAGAATGCTTTTCTACTCCTTGTTTGATTCCAAGCACAAGATGTAAAAACCAGTTAAATTGCACAGTCCAGCCCTTATCTCTGCAAACCTCTATCTGATCAAGAAAATGCTTTTTGGCATCTTCTTCGCTTTTCCCTACTGTCAGTGCATCCCGGATATATTCAATATCCTCTTTACTGGTTAACTGGGGCATTCCAGTCATTAGCATCATGGAGAACAGGATGATCAGCAGGTTTGTGTGGTGTCGAAGAGCTAAATAAGCCTTCACACATACATCCTACAAGAGAGAAGAATTTTTTGTTAACTGATGAGGTGAACTGAGGGGTGGTGTAGGAATTTCATAGGGCTGCTCACCAACACTATTCAATCACTGGAGTACATCAGAGAGGAGACCCAACAGAGCTGTTTACCTGAGCAGAAACACAAAGTCAACTTTTGTGTCTGTTACTTGGTACTATTTCGTTCATCACCACACCTTGGGGCAACAGGTACTGTTTTGGGGTACAATGACAGCTCTTTTCAATAGTATTATATCAATTATTGAAGCATAAACCTTACCTTCACCAAAATTTCAAATTAATTTCCCTAATCTTTTTCTGTGGCCATTAAAAAAGACAGGGATAATTCATTGTCTTCCTTTCCAATTGGTATGCTCCCATTTAAAGACCACAGATGGCAAGTGATACTGAATAAAGCAGCACCTCCAGGGGACTGTTCTTCATTTTATACATATACCTATTAACTTTGCAGAGACGATGGCTTATTTAACAGGGAAGATTTTTCAGCCTTGGTGTTCCGAGACATTTTTCCAGCTGATAGCTCTAGTTTTCAGGCACACTGTCTTGCTGTAGGCCTTCCATGTTTCCACACTGGATTCCAGAGATTTATTTTTCACTGCTTTTCCACTTTCATGTATAAGTAATCTGTGCCTAACAACATAACCTTTAGAAGAACAAAATTTCTGCAGTGTGGAAAAATGAGCTGTGCTTTGTGAAAGAGATTTAAGGCTAAGTGACTAATACAAAAAATGAAATTATTATTTCTTATATTAAATTTATTACTCACTTAGTTTTAGAAATAACATCTTAAGGAAGACAATGCCATGAAGGAATCAATCATATATTAGAAAGTTAAATAAGGCCTGCAATGCAGTAATGTAAAAAAGTGAAAAATATTTCCAAGAAGGTCAAGATCAAAGCTGAAGCATGGTATTTCTTATCCAATTAAATACTCAATTTACCCTTTCCACAAATGTATATGAATTTATTAAAGAATTCTTAAGAAAGCCAAATATTTTCATGTGAAGTTCCAGCAAATCTCATCAGCTCTCTAGAACACAGTTTAATTTTTGACAAGGTATATGGGTTCTTTCTTCCTTAGAAACAGTACGAAGTGCATAAATAACCTTAACATCTTTCACTGTTTGCATCAGTAACACCAGGACAACCAACTAGACAGGTTAGGAAGATAAGGAAGGAAGATGCTATGTTGAAGATCTGTCTATAGGGTTTTTTTTTTTTTCCTGTTAAACCTTTCACTGTTTCCGAATAAATTCTGTCCTGAAATAAGATCATACTTATGAACTTTAATGTTAGGTTAGCTCTAGCAAAGCAGAAGATAAAACACAATGGACAAAGCATAATTCACAACAGAAAGCACCATCACCTTATCACAGGGATTAGCTTCTCTCCATGACACCAGAGGAAAAAACAAAAAAGGAAAAATAAATTCTGCTTATGTAGTATCAACTTCAAACAGGGAAATCTTGTCACAGGAGTTTGTGTGTGTTTTGTTCCCCTTGAAAGGGATGAAAGCTCTTTATAGTTATATCAAAGAAGGGTTTACGTTTTGGTATGGATGATGCATCTCACTACTGCAGGTGTCTGAGACAGAAAACAATTATGCAGTCAAGAACCTGGCATCGCTGCATCTCAAAAGCACTTCCTTCCAGGAATTCAAAGGATGAAAAAATCATGTATCTGCCTGTTACAGTTATTTATTCAGACAGGAGCTGAATGGGGTTTTGAATTAACATCTTCCAAGGAAACTGAGAGAGGCAAAGAGAACCAAAAATAAAACATACATATGTGTCAAGATGTTTACCGTGGGATTAAGAAGGAAGCTGCTAACTAAGCTAAAGCCACAGGCAAAATGATAGGAACTGAGGATAAACTAAAATCCTGTTGTCCAACAGACAATAAGAAATGACTATTTTGAGACCCTGAAACTGTCCTAAGTATTGGTATCCTAAAGGTCAGGCATTTTTATAATACAAGATGTCCAAGCTCTGTTATACAGGCCATCCCTTCCCTGTACAGCATACTACAAATAAGTAGTTTTCAATGATGAACTGGACACCCTTTTGCTTTCTGCCACCTTTATTTGACAATCAAATACTTTTGCAAACAAAAGGCACAGTGGAATTTTATTAGTACTGAAAATACAGCTCTGTATCAAGTCAGCTGACTAATGAAAAAGTAATGAGTCAAATAAATTAAATATAGTGAATAAAAAATGCATTCAAAACTTGATGCAAACGCTATCAGTTTTAGGCAAACTAATAATAGTTAAGTGGACAAAGCTCAAAAGACTATGAAGATCTTTCTACAAGTAAGAAGTGAAGAGCTGCATGTGCATGGGATTTAAGAGAGCTGCATTGGTTTCAACCAGTCTGGAAATTAAATACCACCATGAATGACATTTACAGCAAGAGAAATCTGGACAGTACTAAGGCAGCTGGAAAATTCATAGATGGAACAGAAAAATACTTGTCTTCTCAGATGAAGTCATGCTTAAATACATTTTTGCAATTAGGATGAAAGACCATCAAATACTGCTTTCTACTAAGCATTTCTGCAATGTCATTAATAACCTTGGGCCTCGAGTTTTCATTAAAGCATCATAATGAATGCAAACAAAAAGGGAAACAACATTTGGATTAAGAGCTAATGGGAAGGAGCTTTATTGCTAGTTCCAGAAAAGTTGCCAAGCCACTGACAGCTTTAGAAGTCCACTAATAACAAACTATACTCTGGTCAAGTTTATATGTTTAATTAACTTGCTCTGACACCTGCACTATGAGCTATGGTTCACACATCTGAATGGACTGAAACCAATAGGTGACAGAGAAATAAGATTTTTAAGAGTAGATATTTTAAAATATTAAAATCACCAAAGCCTGTAAAAACCCAAACCATTCCTCTAAAGAACAGCCTGTTTTAGTGTAATTGAAGTACAAATCAAAGAGAGATGCTCTTAAAAATTAATGAAGGATAAGTAACGAGACTTTCCCATTAATACATGAAAGAACCAGCAGACACACTGAATGAATCCCTCAGTATTAGGAAACATGATGCAATCAGCCAGTTGAAAAGTGAAGCCATAATTTTGTTTACTTTTGTACTCTGACCATACAATTAAAGAACATACTTTTTTACAGCAAAATATGCGATGCAGATCTTGCTCTTTATTACTATTTTAGTTACCTTTCATCTGGTTAATGGCAGTAGCAGAAATGACATTGGCACTATCACAGCATTCCTAGACCATCTGCACTAGTGGGATGGTAGCAATATTTAGAAATATGTACCAGAATAACAAAATATGTATTTGGTCAAACCCAGGACTGTATGGTGAAGGCATGGCTTACTGAAGAGAGATCAAGACCAAAATCCCCTCCTTTTGCTTTTGGTGTTAGGGCTGCTGAAGTAAAGGCCACATGTTCTCTAAAAAGCCGTAAGATCCACATGTATGGACACAGCATTACCTCAGTGCAGACACTAACAGGTTGATAGTCTTCCAATTCTCCATTAGCACACTTCACATTTTAAATTTCCTGCTTCCAGAACAGAAGTCCTCTATGAAATGACACACCCCAGTGTGGTGTTTCAGCCCCACACTTGCACATGGCTTACAGCTGTGGCAACAGCATCTTCTCTGCTTACAGCACAGCTCACAGGCTTCTATGAGAGCCTGGGCTCAGCATTTCCACAGCAAAATGCACCCTGCTCTTAATTCTTTTGAGCTACATGCCCTTTCAAAACCCCTGCACTGTGATAAAGCCTGTCCTTGCACAAAATAAAGACTCAAAAGTCACACCTTGATCTTTAGCTGTTTCAGAAGTCTGGGCTCAAGGTTGGCAATTGCCTCGTTATTTGCTGTACCGTCATGTATGTGCTCAAAAGGGCATATTCACTATCCAGCAGTAAGAGCCTTTATCAGGTACTCAGGTAGAAAATCGGACTCCTCATGGGAGAGAGAGACTGGTTTACAGACAGGGAATCCAGAACACCTAGGTTTGGCTTTTGCTTTGACTCACACTCTGGAGGAGACTTTTTAATTTGATATTATAGGGAACCTGCTTTTTAAATCAGGCACTTATTTAAAGTGCTTAAAGATGAGCACAGGATTAATACCGCAGACATCCATTTTCTTCTGCTCAGCCACACTCTCAGCCATTTCATTAAACACACAAAACAGCATTTTGCTTTCCTCAGGTCCTACACAAGCTTGGAAAATCACAACTTATTTTTGAGGGGCTTAATTGCAAATAGAGGCTGCAGCAGAATAGAGTTTTAACAACATTCTTTTCTTTCTGAGTGTTAAGTCCATTCACTTCACAAAACCAGAATCTGGCATAGCTCAGGGTCACTGCAGATTTCTATTCAGATGCAGTAGTGCTTTGCTCCAGAACACAAGGGCAGAACTAGGAGGGAATAACACCAGCAAAGCCAGCTGAGAAACACCTCTCCTACCGCATGGCAGCCTCTGCTCAGTGCTGAGTCTACAACTGCACAAATACTGAAGTCCTCTACAAAGACAATCAAGACAAGAAACAAAGAAAGTATAGCCTATCTGGTCTACTCTTAACTGAAGATTCCCAGTGTGGCTTTGTGGATTGTTGAATTCTAGTACCCATAATGCTACAGAAATTTTTGCTCTTGTTTGGGCCTAAAATATCCCAGAATATTATTATGATTCAGTAAATTTTATTAACGTAATATCCAGGAAATACCTTTAAAAACTAAGACACTAATATTCATTTCAGAGACTAAAAAACATTGCACAAATGATTTGCAGGTAGATATTCAATATTTACCTGAAATTTATGGAAATGGAGACTTGTCTTCTTTCCAGACGTCCCCATGACAAACAGAAAATCTGGAGTCAGCACAAAAGGAACTCTTTCCTTATTAATTCCAAGGAAGCTTTTGTAATTCCCAAGAATATGGCCAAAATCAATATGGAAAAGGTTACCTTTGTAAAGAGAAGAAGTCACAGTTAGGCTCAAATGCAATAAACTGCCAAGAACACTTCAGCCACTTTCAGAGTCCTCCCAACCTACCAGATCTGCAGGCCTCTCAGACTGACATCCTTGTGGCTTCTGTCATTCAAGACAGCTCCTGTTAAAGACTATGGCAAACCTGATCCTGACCACAACACAATAACTTTTCTTTCTCTGTCTCCATATCTACTGACCTGTCCCTCATTTTCTGCCTATAGGCTCTAACATTGCTATGTTATGATGTTATGTCATGTCGTGTTATGTCATATAACATCATACTATGTTATATTTATTATGTTCTATATAATGTCTATATGGAAGCATTTCTTTGTCTTCTTTTCCTCATGGACTTATGGATGAACTTTTTACTGTGGTCTTCAATTAGCTCATTCCTGCCTTCAGGGTAGTACTTCTCCCTAACCTTCAACTCGTAAAACTTCAACTAGAATATGTTTAGTACTAAATATACAGCCTCTAACTAAGCCCAAAAGTATTCTCTGTCTCTTAGCATTATGTAAAGACTAATTATGAAGCAAGTGGTTCACTGGAAGTTAATTTCTGAGACCAAATAAAACTCCTCCATATGTATGGCTTGTTCAGGGATCCCTTCTGTAAAATTAAGGATGAACCAATGTGCAGCTACAGAAAGAATTCCCAAAGTTTGTAATATGAAAAAGTTGTGGTTCTGTCAGGAGGACTGCAACAATCCCAGACTTCAGCAGCAAAACCAATACAGTCCATATATACTCACTTTCTAGGGTTTTTAACAAAGGTGCATAAAGCAATTATGTTCCTCAAAGTGAAAATAGCACACTAACATCTGAATTCTGACACAGATACACTTCCACTGAACACTACCAGGTCCACATCAACACTTCAGATAGCTGAATAGCTCCCAATGTTTTATTTTTTTTTTTTATTTCAGATCTTAGATGCTAAACAAAATTAGTTTTACATAGTTTGTGTAGTTTGTTAGTGGGACATAGTTTGTAACAAACTCATCCTTGGAAAAGAATGGTATTATTAATGATAAATATCTAGAGCCTACTTGAAGGCCAAAAGGGGTGATGATACACTGCAATGTCCCAGGAGGCACTGAACATGTGAGCAATGCTGACAGAACCGGACTGTATCTCTTCATTCATTGTTGAATGCATTATTGATTAAAATTAAAGACAAATCTAGTTAAGTATAGACAGTCCCCTCTTCTTCTATGACAGTCTCAAATAATAACTCACCTGTTTCTGTAATCATAATGTTGTCATTGTGCCTGTCCCCTATTCCAAGTACAAAGGTTGCCACACAGTATCCAGCACAAGAATAAACAAATCTTTCCACAGCTGCCTGAAACTAAACAAAAATCTTAGAGATGTTAAATGCTTCAATGCTTGAAACCAAATTCAGTCATTCTCAAAGCCATATGTCTTTCTTTCAAATGTGTTTATCAACTGTCTTATAAAATACACCACTGCACAGCAAAGATTAACATCACAACCCAGCATGGTACTCACTGTACTGTGTGAGCAGACTCTATCCCTTAGCACAAATAAGCACACAGTTGTCCATGCTTTCTGAGAAAAGAAGCTGTCAGAAAGCTCTCTTGTAGGTCAGTGGACCTACCAGAGCAAAGGAGTTGTGAGTAGAATCAGAATAGTTAGGGTTGGAAAGGACCTTAAGATCATCTGGTTCCAACCCACCTGCTATGGGCAGGGACACCTCCCACTACACCATGTCACTCAAGGCCATGTCCAACCTGGCCTTGAACACCGCCAGCGATGGAGCATTCACAACTTCCCTGGGCAACCCATTCCAGT
>JASSUY010024130.1:1807-33504 GCA_032466535.1 Forpus xanthops | reverse complement strand
GGCTGGGCGCTGTGGTGATGGGGAAGGGCCGTGGGTGCGCCGCGGGGCAAAAGCCGGAAGCTCCGGCGGCCCCGCGGCCGTGGAGGGCGGGCGGCTGGCACAGGGGAGGCCCTGTCCTGTCTGTAAGAGCCGGGAGCCGACGGCTGCCCCGGAGGGTAGGGCCGCTCGCTGCTCCTGGTTACCGGCGGGTTCTTGGGCGGATCTCCGTGGTCCGCCCGGTGCCGTCCGCCCGCCGCGGAGCTGTTGCACAACCGCGGGCCGCTTTGTGTGTCAAAGGTCGTGCGGTGGGACTGCGGGAAAGGTGCTGGTACTTTGTGTGGCCCTCGTTTCCCGGTGGAGGCCGCTCCAGCATATCGGGGCTCATAGCTCGGGGTGTTTATGCACGGCAGTTCACCGAGCCGCATCGCCTATGCTGCTTCTTGAAAGTGTGTGAAGTACACAAGTGGTTTTTCTGAACTACTAATGTTCTGCTGTGCTGAGCCATCAGTAAGGTCCTAGTCTCAAACTAGAAAGCAACAGTTGCTCAAAGTTCCTACCTTGAATAGAAAACAAAACAGTACCTTGTCTGTAGCGTTTCCAGGCCTTCCTCTGGCGTCCTGTCTTCCAAAGACACTCACTCACTGACCTAGTGGAAGGGCATGTTGCCAGAGCTGCCTGGAAACAGCTGTGGTGTGCCCCAGGGTGCTGCTCTGACAGTGTCTGTAGAGGAAGAAGCTTATCTGCAACCAGTGTTTCACAGATCATAACCTGTGCATTAGGCTGGGGAATGGGCAGTTATTAATGTCCGTCGTAGGGCATGAGTATTTCCAGTTCAGCCTGCTGACACAGTACCCCAGCAACAAAGTGCTCTTGACAACTTCTGTTTTGTCTTGATGCAGAATCAAGGTTAGCGTTCTTAGCTTGTTGTTGTCCGGCTTCTTCTGTGATGTGCAGCTTTTCAGACCGGTTCTGTAGCTGTTTGAGTATTAAGGCAGTAAAGATTGTATCCCTTCCATGTGTATCTGTGTCATGCCCTTTTCCTGACAGCGGGTTATTCCCGTGTTAGTCTTGCCGTTCTAATGATGGCATTTCCAGTTGTGACAGAGTTTACAGAATAGTGCATGGAAATGCAGCAAGAGTTGCATTGGAGCATCATTGGCAGTAGCTTGTCACTGAATCTCACTGTTCGTTTGAGTCAGGCAGTAGGAAACTTAAGAAAGTAGGCAAATGGGCATCCAAATTCTTACATGTAGCGAGCTGTGATCCTTTGTCACTTGATCACTTATGCAGCTTCCAGGTATGCAACCCACCTGATCAATTCCTATTTCTGTTTGTGGGGGAGTGTTGTTTTTTTTTTTTTTTTCCAGAGCAGCCTTCAGTGTTGACTTGCATACTTCTCTGATACACAACCCACAATAGACATAAGTTCTCTAGTATAAATTTGATAGCTTCTTTCATGTAGTGTGTCACTTTTACCATTACTAGAGTTAAGTACTTTTCTCTGGTGCAGGCAGAACTTTTTTGATGGAAAAGCTATATATGAGTCTGTCAAAGGCTGTTCCTGAACAGAAGGATAAGGGAAGGAAAAAAAAAGGAAGGAAAAGAAAGGAAGGAAAATAAACCCTATTAGAATCATCTGGCTTTTTTTCAACCTTCTCTTGTCTTTTTCCAGATGAATTAAGGTATAATACGTTCTAAAGGGTTGAGGTCTTTCAAGATAAAGGTTTGTTGTTCTTACTTGGTTTGTTTTTCTGTGTAGGAGTGGCAGCAATAACACAGAAGTTAAGAAGATGCCATTTTGCAGTGTCTGTGGCTTGTGAAAACTTGAACTGAAGAATGTATTGCCTAGTGGAAAGTGCAGGGCTGAACTATTAACTGACTTGGCAGTCTGTATCCAGCCATGTCTTCCCCAGCTCCTGTGCCTGGCATTTCTTCACCTTTCAGATTTACACGTTTTCAGTGTCCTCTGGAAATACTTTCTGTGCTGTGTTGACACCTACTATTATTGCCTGTGTTCTTCCAGTTCTTGTGGTGTGACTTTGTAACGATCTCTGCATTGCAGTGGTGTTTTTAAGAGCCTGTTTGTCTATCACAACTTTATTTTGAAGCTGCTTATTGCCTCACCAGCTCTGTAACTTTCTGTAATGTCCTTGTCTTCTACATCTTTTAGGAAAATTTCTGTACTTTTTTGCACTATTATGATCTTTTTTTTTTAATTATTGCATAATAAGTGACTGGTCTGAGAATGCTTCCACTCCCCCTCCCACCTACATTTTCAGATAGCAAAATCAAGAATAAGGCTTTTCTTAGTGTTTAGGCTGGTTTGGTTTTGCACAGCATTGATTTGGGTCCTTCTAGAAATTTATCCAATTAAATATTTGTCACTTTTTTGTCCAAACATTTCAGAGATTCAGAACTACTGAAGGATGAAAGAGGGTAAACCAACTATTTAAATTCAAACTGAGACATATTTTTGCACAAAATTAAGGCAAACTGAAAATAGCTGTAGCAGGAATACTTGTGGACACTAAATTAAAAAAAAAAACAACCAAACCAACCAACAAAACCCACCACCACTACCAAAAACCACAATCCACCAAACTCAAAGAAAGAGAACCAAACCCAAAGCAAACACACTGAGAAAACAATAAATCTGTGATAAGTATTAGGAAAAAATAACCAGCCTCAGATACTCTGCTGAATTCTGCCCTATTTGGGCTGAAATAATCACTAAGTGTCTGTGGAAGCAGCTTAGTAACAGAAAGCAGACATGAGTCTGGAATATTATCACAGTATTCTTACAGATCTTGATTAATAGGTTGTTTTTGAAGTCTTACTAAATCTGCATGTAGGTGGTAAACATTGGATAGATCAAATATTCACTACTGGTCAAGAAAATCAGGTTTGATGAGTGTGTGTAAATGATAGCTATTGCTATGTCTCTGTGAACATAAATTTTAATTGCACTTAATTATTTTGAAATAATTAGTTGTGCAACACTCGGAAGTGGATACAACAGTTTGCTCACCTCAGTGCTGTTAAAACCTGGGATTCCTGGAATAGCTGTAAGTTCATTTGTGCTCTGCTTGCCATATGAACAAAACTTGAGGTAGCCAAGAATTTTTTTTTAATCATTGCAGTAATTGTATTCTACTTGATGTGATGTTGTTTCTACAGACAGATTCTACATTTAAAGTTGTGCTGCAGTCAGGCTGGTAGCTTTAGGAGATTGGAGCGGTGAAAATCTGACAACTTGTGTTCTTTTTTTCTTTAGCAAATACTTCAGACCATTGCAGGGCATGGATGGAGGTCACATTCTAGCAAACCTGCTCAAAGCGCACATATAGGCAAACCTGGAGCTGGCTTTAGCTTCGGTAGGTATTGCAGTTTTTGAAAGAAATACAGCAATGAAAGACAAATCGCAGAGATAAAAGAAAAAATAATGTATCACATTTTAACATGAATTTAAAGATTTCTATTCTTTAAAAAAGAAATGTTTGAAAACTAAAATTACTTTCTTCTCAGCTCAGGCAAGTCAGGTATATGCATAATGTTTGTAAGATTTTCTTCTTCAGACTCATGTCTGTTTTAAGCTTTTTTTATTGCCAAAGTGCCTTAGCTTTGAATATTGCAATGTTAAAGTAACTAAACATTGTCATAGTTGAACATAGTTGGAAAGAAGTGTTAGAAGGAAATTCATCCTCATCTTGGCATGCTGTAGATGTAAAGCAAATTTAGTCAGTCAGCAGCTAGATATTTGAAGCTGAATAGCCAGGATCTTTGGACAGCATCCACCTCCTCTTCCTCCATTTAATGCGTACAGCATTCTTCTTTCTTTTGATAATACATTTTATATTACACAGTCCTCTCTACTGCATTTTCACTATTTTGTGGACATTTTCATGAGGAGTGAGTGAGTGTATTATAGGTGTTGATGAGAGAACAGTGGAGGTTTTCTCCCAGGAAGATGGGGAAGCCAAGCTTTTTTGCTTTCTCGAGGAGCCCAGGAAGTGGTGGCTTGGTTTGTTGTGGAAGGACACTCTTGTTTTCTCTTTCCTCATAGGCTGGCAACTGGCAGAATTAAAAATAGTAGAGAATTTGTGACCTTTGTTTGTTTGTTTTTTAAATAGAACTTACTGATGAACAGAAAGAGTTCCAAGCTACTGCTCGTAAATTTGCTCTGGAGGAAATTATTCCAGTTGCTGCACAATATGACAGAACTGGAGAGGTAACTCTACCTTATTGTAAGGGGAAAAATAGACTTGCAACTTGCATAAAAATTAAGATGTTGATTGTGTTGAATCAGAAGGTAATTCTTACATCTATTTTCAGTATCCTTTTCCACTTATAAAACGGGCTTGGGAACTTGGTCTTATGAATTCACACATACCAGAAAGCTGTGGTAAGTAAACTTTCTTTTTAATGTGTCAAATAAAACAAGGAAAAGGCATTAGATGGGATTTATGTGTATAATTATGGATTCTGTATAAAATAAACAGTTGCTTACTTGGATAATCTCAATTTAATCAGTATGTAGGTTGACACATAAAAGTGTTGCTAGGTGGGGATGTAATCAGGAGATAAATGAGACAGATTATGATTTAGTAATTAACAACCAGATTTTCTTAACTTGATTACAAGTGCCTGATGTTATCCTGGTGCACTGTGTCAGCTGATTAGGCAGAGAAATTAGAAGGTCATATTTTGTTCTAGTCTCTGACACAGGCTGGAGCAATTAGAGAGTTTATTCCAGAAGGACATTTTTTCAGTTTTGATTAGATGCAGTACAGCACTGCTTTGGCAGTGTTTAGCAATATGAATAACCATGGAGGTTAAGGAAAAAGAGACAAAAGGAACAATTGTGAGAACTGGATTTATTCAGCCACAAATTCTGGAGAAACTAAATGCTGAAATAGCTGAACTACTGGAGTGTAATCACCTGATTATTAAATGAAAAATTACAAGGGGCAAATTGGACACCACTGCTTTAAAAAGTCTCCAAGGGAGATCTGGGAAAATACATACTAGTAAGCCTCATACAACATGGAAATTAAGAGCAAGTAAGCTGAATTACAGAAACAGTAGACAAGAGGTAAACCTGGTATGCTAGAAAAAGGGTTTTGTGAAAGGAAATCATGCCTCGTAAAATCACTGGAGTTCTCTGAAGTAGCTAGCAAGTGTGTGAACAAGAGGATGCCTTGCTTGGTTGATACAGAATGCTTGAACTTCCAAAATGAGTTTTAAAAATCATAAGGTTTCATAGTGGAAAAATTAGCAGCATAGCTTTGCTGAGTCTTGTGCTACTTGGAATGTCTATAAATAAACTGTAAAAGGGGATCAATACTGAGGTGATAGAGTTAATTGATCATACTAAGTTATTCAGTGTAGAAAAGGTGAGAGGTGCAGGAGAAGGTCATGAAACTGAGCAACTGTTAAAATTGCAAATGCAATTAATAACTGGAGGAGTGATGCACATGTGAAGAGAAACAAGCAATCTGAATTTCACAGAGAAACAGTATCTTCTGAGCTAGTTACTGCCTTTCAAAAAAGACATTTAGGAGTTTATAACATGTGATTACATGAATGTCAACATAATGCTCAAAGTGGTCAAAACTGTAAAATTTAAGGTCAGCAGGGACCTTTAAGGGAATGAGGAAAAAAGGAGCTGACGTAATTATGGTGCTGCCTGAATCTAAATTGCACTTGCCTCTAATTTGTAGCATAGTCAGATCCTTTTATCTTAGAAGAGTATTGTGGAAATGGAAAAGGTTCCTAAAAGGATGGCAAAGATTATAAAAGATGCATGTTCTATGTGAGATGTAGCTTCTGTATGAGAAATTACTAAAATTTCAGTGTCATGGGGAGTGTGAAAAGGGATTAGTAATTCACTGTCCCTTTCAGTATAACCAGAAGGCATCAAATTAAGTCAGCAGATGGCAGGTTTAAAATAAATGAAAGGAGATGGTTCTACATGCAGTGTGTAGTTCATTTGTGAAACTCATTGTCACAGATGATATTGATACTAAAATTTTATACAGATTCGAAAAGAGACTAGGCAAATTCACACAAGAAATATCTGTCAAGGGTTAAGTATAACAAAGATGCCACAAAGAGGCATCTCTTTGGCTGAGGAAGTCAGCTGAAGGCTCAGAAGATATTTTTAAGGAAGTAAAGTTGCATTGTTATTGTATTCATATTTACTTCCCAAAGTGTTGGCTCCTGTCAAAAACTGATTACTGAGCTGGTTGCCTGAGTAGCATGGACACTTTCATTTTTGTCTTCCCCTAAGTGCTGTGCTTTCCTGAGTGGTAGCTCAGGAGCCCTTTTTCTGCTTCCAGAGAACTCTTAATTCTCAAATATAAAGTAGTAAACCAATTGGAGTGGTATATTCTTGCCACTTTATGGACGTTGTCCCACATGAATCACACAGTAACTCTGAAGCTGTGATACCTAATTTTTAAATCACATGTTACTCTTCTGACAAAACTTTTTTTAAAAAGCTTGTGTGAGAACATCTTGCCAAGTGTGATACACAAGCAGATGAATGTGGGGGAATGTGTTGTTGTTAATTAATTTGTGTAAAACACTAACGTGGTACAGTTTAAACCCATTTTAATAAATGAAGTATTTCAACTGTAGGTGGTCTTGGCCTTGGCAGTTTTGAAGCATGCCTTATTACAGAAGAGTTAGCTTATGGATGTACAGGTGTTCAGACTGCCATTGAAGCAAATTCCCTAGGGGTAAGTTCTGGCTTTCCTTATGTTCTTTAAACTAGAATCTGTGTGTTTTAAAAAGATGTGTTAATAGTCTAAATATTTTCTTTCAGCAAATGCCAGTAATCATTGCAGGAAATGAGCAGCAGCAGAAAAAGTACTTAGGAAGAATGACAGAGGAACCACTGATGTGTGTAAGTATGGTTGCATCCTTGTAGAATGTTCCTAAACCAGATTAATAGTATTACCTCTTTTTATTTTTTTTTCCTTTTTTTTTCTTTAATTTTTTTCTTTATTTTTTCTCCCAGAAATCTCACAACTTGGCCCATTTTTGTTTGTAAATAAATGGTGGCATTTACTGAAAATCTGGGAAAAGCTAATGCGATACATTAAGTACTCAAATAAAAGTTACAACTTGGCAAATTATCCCCATCCTAAGTCACTTACAAAAAGTTAATGCCTTTTATTTCCCTTTTGAGAGCGTATGTAGACATTTTAAGAAAAATACAAGGTTTGTATAGAGAGAAAGTTAGCTTGCATGGGAATGAAACTCTATTTGTGATATTAAATATTATATAAGCAGTACTTGTTACATAGAAAGAAGTAAACATTCATGTGCAGTGCATTAAAATGTGAACAACTAAGCCTCATGAAGGACACAATAAACATAAAATGTTAATCAGTGGATTTATGTTCACATTTCAAAGATCCTCATCTTTCATATCAGAGTTTGTAAAACCTGAGGAAGTAACAACAGAATGGTTGTTTGATTAAAAGATAATTTTATGTATTATTATGGATTTATAAAGAAAACTAACCCATATATGTCTGGATTCTAGTGAGGAATCTGGCTGTTGGGTGTTTTTAAGTGGTTGGGCTGGTTTGTGGGTATTTATTATTATTGCTAGTAGTAGTAGTTGTAGTAGTATATTTTTGGGTTTACCGTGCAGTTCACTTAAACCTTTTACAGATCAGTAGGATGCACATAGCCTTCAAGAGGTTGTGGTTGCCTAAAAACAGAACTTTCATTCCTCAAGATTTTGCATATTTTCTTTTAGGCTTACTGTGTAACAGAGCCTGGAGCAGGCTCTGATGTGGCTGGTGTAAAAACAAAGGCTGAGAAGAAAGGAGATGAATACGTTATTAATGGTCAGAAGATGTGGATCACAAATGGTGGGAAAGCAAACTGGTGTGTTAAATGTTAACTCGTGTTTATATTATATAGTGGCTTTCTGCCCTCACAGTTAAGTTTAAGACTTGTTAGAAATCTCAATCTTTGTTGTGTTTTAATACACACACTTTAATCTCTGACCAGTTTATCCGTGTAGGATGCAAGAATGTAGTCTCAGTGCTGTGCAAAGCCTGAAAAGGAAAATGAGGCTTGATATGACAACTCCTCACTCAAAATGGCCTCTTGAATCTTTCTGCTGTCAAAGGAAATCAGTTCTGCTTTTTCTTCAGGGCAGGACAGCACCAGTTTGATTTAACCTCCAAAGTACTCAAGAGGCTCATATTGCTGGCCACATTGCTTCATAGTTGTGACTGAGATCAGTGATTCTACTCAAAACACCTCTCACTTCTAGTGAAGCTAGAAACATTATTGCTGTGGTGCATACGGAGCGTGCTGTACAGTATAAATAAACCTCTTTGATTATGTCTCAGATCATGCTGATCCACAGCACATAAATTCTTCTTAAATGAAGTGAAAAAAACGTCATACATTTATCCAAAAGCTGAACTTTCTATTTAGTTATTTTCTTGTTCAAGGCAGATCCATCAAAGGCAATCTACCAGATGTCTTTTGACAGTACTGAACACTATGTATGTGATTTACAACTGTTTAATTTCTAAGAGAAATACTTATTTATAACCTACACTTAGAAGAAAAAAAATTAAGATCTTTGAAATTAGGTGATAATATTTTGCATACAAGAACGTTTCCAAAACATTAATTTTTATGTATGTGCTGTAAATAGGTTTATTTTGTACTATTCATGAAGCTGATAATATCGCAAAAAAACTACAGTACGTGAAAAGGTGGATAATCTTTGCATGTTTATCTGAAGTCATTTTATTAAATTTTATAAAATTTTGATTCTCTGAAACTTCCTCACGCTCTCTGTTTATTTTTGCATGCAAGAAGAAAAAAGAATTTTTAACTTCCAGATAGAATTTATTATATTGTAGAAATGCACATAAAAACATTAAAAAATGTTAGCTAGAAAAGTATCTGGTTTTTAATTGTGAGGATAAACTGCATACCTCTTCTTTGTTTTACACTAGGTATTTTTTGCTAGCTCGTACAAATCCAGATCCAAAAGTTCCTGCAAGCAAAGCCTTTACTGGATTCATTGTGGAAGCAGATAGCCCTGGAGTCCAAATTGGAAGAAAGGTGAATACTGTGTCTCTTGTATGACAAGTCAGGAATTATCATTCAGATCTAAACTGATAATGCAACAAATTACCATTAAAGAAAAAAGACTGTTATGCAACTGCACATTTTATATGCTCATGTACAACAGTAATTTCATTTTCACCATATACAGGAACTATTTATAAGATACACTCAACTATAAAGTTATTCATTCAGATAAAGGATTCTTCAGAGTGGTCTAAAGCAAGATGACTTTGAACAGCTGCAAAAGAATCTTTGAGAACTATTGTATTGACAAGTGCCAATAAATGGGAAGTAGTATGCCTTGAAAGGATAAGAAGCAAGTTTGACAGCTTTAGCCAGTGAGCTTCAATTTTAGTTACTGCTGGTTGAGGAAGAGGCCTTGGAGACACTAGTGCTATTTCTCTTTCAAAAGTACTATTTTTTTGTAGTAGGTAAAACGATGTTGAACATTAGGAAAGGAATATAAAAACTTGGAAAGTTTGTTTATTTACTTGTAGTACCCCTGTACTGCCTGCTTATTAGATTCTTTAGTTTTTTCATTCCCATCTCAAAGGATATAGTTGAACTAGAGAAAGACAACAAGACTGATGACAACTATAGACTGTTTACTTATAAGGAGAAAGTAAACTGCTCATTTTAGACAAGTTGTCATGGATTCAGCAGCAGCAGTCATTTTTCTCCTTTAAGTAGTAGCTGGTGCAGTACTGTGTTTTGATTTTCGGCTTGGGAACAGTGCTGCTAGCATCAGTGTTTGCAGTTATGGCTTAGAATGTTTAGGCTGGCCAAGGGCTTTCAGAGTTTCATGCTCTGCCAGGGAGGAGGGGAGCCGGGAAGAAGGCAGGCAGAATGAGAAACAGGGCACCTGACCCAAACTGACCAAAGAGGTATTCCATACCACAGCACGTCATGTTCAGGATGTAGAAACAGAGAGGGCAGAGACCCGAAAAGATGGTGGTGCAGGGGGGATGTGCACGACATGTTAAGGACTTGGTATGAGGTGATGGGGTGCACTGTGTAGTTGAGCTTGGTATCAGGTGATGGGGGGCACTGCGTGGCGTGGCTAGGTATCAGATTAAGATCTATTGTATTCTCTTTCCTTTTATTTTCTCTTGTATTATTATTGGTGGTAGCAGTAGTGATTTATGTTATGCCTTAGTTACTAAAGTGTTCTTATCTCAACCTGTGGGAGTTGCATTCTTTTGATTGTCCTCCCCATCCCCTCGGACTGAGGAAGAAAGAGAGGGAAGTGAGTGAAAGAGTTGCTGCATGAGTTTGAGAGCCTCAAACCACGACACAAGTTAAGGGCAATGCTGGTCTGCAAGTGCAAAACTAGTATTTGCCATGTATAGGGTAAATTTTGGATGAAGTGTTTTGGGAAAAAAAAAATACTTTATGCTTTGAGTAAACTAAAGAACAAAAGCATATTGTACCTGTGCATAATCCAATTTAGTTATACCTCTATAAATTTCCCATTTCAGGAAATTAACATGGGTCAACGCTGCTCTGATACAAGAGGTATTGTCTTTGAGGATGTGAGAGTCCCAAAAGAAAATGTACTAATAGCTGAAGGAGCTGGCTTTAAAATTGCAATGGGAGCTTTTGATAAGACCAGACCACCTGTAAGTATCAGAAATAACTTAATTATAAAGTACAGCAGGAATGCCTGATTTTTTTACTCTGTGCTATTTTCAACTCAGGTAGCAGCTGGTGCTGTTGGATTAGCAAAAAGAGCAGTTGATGAAGCTACTAAATATGCTTTGGAGAGAAAAACGTTTGGGAAACCAATTGTTGAAGTAAGTGAGGGGGGACTGGGGAGTGTAAGTAAAAACTGAATTTTCACACCAGATGTACTACTACTGATTTTTCAAGGTTATTCACTGATTTATTTAGTTTATTAATTTTACACTGTGTCTGCTATTTTAGGGTTTTCTGAATATATAGGCCAGAACCATTTTAATAAACTTAGCTATGTGGTAACTTTGCAGAATTTATCAGTGATTATAGAATCATAGAGTCATGGAATAGTTAGGGTTGGAAAGGACCTTAAGATCATCCAGTGCCAGCCTCCCTGCCATGGACAGGGACACCTCCAGTTAAACCATGCCACCCAAGGCTCTGTCCAACCTGGCTTTGAACACCACCAGCAATGGAACATTCACAACTTCACTGGGCAACCCATCACAGGGCCTCACCACCCTTACAGTAAAGAATTTTTTCATTATAACCAATCTAAACTTCCCCTGTTTAAGTTTGAACCTGTTACCCCTTGTCCTACCACGACAGTTCCTAATGAATAATCCATCCCCCGTAGCATCTCTATAGGCCCCCTTCAGTTACTGGAAGGCTGCTATGAGGTCTCCACGCAGCCTTCTCTTCTCCAGGCTGAACAGCCCCAACTTTCTCATCCTGTCTTCATGTCCCTTGATCATCCTCATGGCCTCCTCTGGACTTGTTCCAACAGTTCCTTGTCCTTTTTATGTTGAGGACACCAGAACTGTACACAGCACTCCAAGTGAGGTCTCCCAGGAGCAGAGTGGAGGGGCAGGATCACCTCCCTCATTCTGCTGGTCATGCTCCTTTTGATGCAGCTCAGGATGCGGTTGGCTTTATGGTCTGCAAGTGCACACTGAGCTCATGTTCATTTTCTCATCAGCCGACACCTCAAGTCTTTCTCTGTAGGGCTGCTCTGAATCTCTTCTCTGTCCAACCTGTAGCTGATTATAGTAAAAGCAGAAACTAAACTCTGCCCAAAAACCTGAAACTCATGTACAGGACATACTTAAGGTCTTCAGCACTAATAAATGGGGATTGTCAGGAAAGGAAAAAACCTCTAAGGTATGTGAAATGACACACAGCATTAATTACTAATAGAATAAACTGTCTATCACACTGCTTACCAGTTTTAAGGAAATATGAATGAAAAGCAAGGTAAATGCCAGTCTTGTAAATAGTAAAGAACAACCTCATAATTTAGTATTTAATCCCTATGACTGAATGGATTTGAGAAATAAAAAATTCAAAGTCTAATTGAACATACAATTCTGAGAGCCTGATCCATATTCTGTAGAAGTGTAGTACAATTTACTGAGTTTGCTGAAGAGATTGCTGTATTAGGATTATATTTATCTTGGGGTATTAGTTGGGCAGTGTTAACCTGGTTTATTTCACTGTTTACAGCACCAAGCAGTGTCTTTCTTGCTTGCTGAAATGGCAATGAAAGTGGAACTGGCTAGGATGGCTTACCAGAGAGCTGCCTGGGAAGTCGACATTGGTCGCAGGAATACCTACTATGCTTCCATTGCGAAGGCATTTGCTGGTGACATTGCAAACCAAGTAGCTGCAGATGCTGTACAGATATTTGGAGGAAATGGATTTAATACTGAATATCCTGTGGAAAAACTGATGAGAGATGCCAAAATCTACCAGGTAAGTAAAACAGAGCATGTGACCTTTATAGTAAGGCATACATTTCATATAAAATGGAGCAATGGCCGTTATTTCAAATCATATGTATGCATATTCAAAAAAGAAAAAAGTCTCAAATGAAAGCAGTGACCCTTCACTTTAAAGAAAGACCCATTCAAGACAGGCAAATTCTTGTACACAGGAGTCAATGCACTGGATTGAAACTCAACTCACGTAAGAGAAGTACATTATGGTTTTTCTATTTTTATTTTTTCCCAGTGAGGTAACTCTCTGAAATTCTTGGATTCTTAATTTTGAAGCTTTTGAATTTTTAAGGGCAAAAAAAAAAAAAGTAGTAGAAAAGGGCAATCAAAATACCAACACTGTTTTTGGTATTCTGGCAGTCGAGATGGTTAACATCTAATGCTATTCTTAAAAACCTAAAGTGATGGAAATCTTCTGACCTTCCATATGTATCCTGGATTGGTGCCAGCTTTCCTCTGCGTGAGCACTAAAGCAGCTTCTTCACTTTTTTCTTCATAAGTTGTTGGCTTTACAATTATTTTGTCTGTGTCTCTTGATTATACCTTGCACTTCACTGTGCTTTACTGTATTGATGCCCTTTTCCAGGTGGTATATGCTTTTGGCCATGTGTCATGTACAGAAACTTGGATTTCCAACTTTTTTTCCATATATTTGATCTCCTTCAGTATCATACAATCCTGACACTGTGTTTACTGGAAACATTTTTACATGTCCTTACTCTGCTTTAGGTTTGTCTTGCTACAAATCTTCCCTACTCTGATAGAAAATCTTAGTTTCCTTACTCAAATTTGGAAAGCTTCCCTTCTTTAATTGTCAGTGATTCTTGAAACTATTTCCATTGGCTTATAAACCAAAACCTTATTTACGGAAATAGTGAGTTTCAATGTCTTTACACATGAGTCCCATGGCTGTCTTCATCCGCAAGTCATTAAATGCTATAGGAGCAGATTAGTAGATTGCAGGAATAGGCGGCTGAGGCCCAGCAGCTATACTGTCAGCAGTTTGGATAGGTTGGTTGGCAAGCCTGTCTAGTCACGTAGACTATATGTCACCAGTATGCATGTAATTGTAAGGGCTCAGCTGTGGCTTGGACATTAGGTCTTGATGAGGGACTGGTGGGTATTTGGTATACAGAGAAAGCAGAGCTGCCACTTCAGTTTGCTACAAAGATACCTAGTACCCGTAAAACACAGCCTGCTCTATGAACTGGGTCAACACACTGTGAAGGGCAGCAGCCAGAGAGAGAATTCACTGTGGGAATGAACAGATTCTTCTGAATCAAGGAACTAATATGAACACAGGTTAGAGTGTCTTTATTTTCAAAAAGCTTTGGAAGGTTCTTGGGAAGATTATTCCTCTAAGTAGATGAGAAATGGAATTCGCATGAATTTGAGAAATTTGCCAAACCAGTTCTGGCAGAACTGGGAGCTGAAACACTTAAAGCCTTGAACTGTGTTGCCTCAGCCCTTGCACTGCATTGCAGTATGCCTAAGGAACATTTTGCCTCCTCTGGCATTAGAGCTTCACATATGCTTTGTCGTCTATCTTTGACTTTGGTGCCAGCAAACAAATAGAACAGAGGTGTGATGCAGACTGTTTCTGGAGGAAAATGCAAGAACATGTGGTTGGAAAAAAAAAAAAACAAACAACCCTAAACAACAAACCAAAACCCAAATAAAAATGTATGGGGGACAGTACCAGTTAACAAGAAGCAATGGATGTAAGTGGATGGATCAAAGAGAACAATTGGTATGAACTTGAGAGGCAAGTCAAAGAAAATGCAACACTTCAGCACAAGTCATCTCCTCCCCTTCACCTAGTGTTCCAAATCTTGTTTTGTAAAAACCAAAATTATGCATTTTCTTCCTCACCTAAGCAGTTTTCTTCATCCTTCTTCACCTGCTACATCTATTTTCATGAGAACTATAGTGAGTTTAGGTAAGAGCAACTGAGAGAACAAAACTGTCTCACATGATCTTGTATGTGATTTATTCCATTTAGCCTACTTACAGTACTCTGTTGCACTGAAATTTTCTCGTCTTTGTCTTTCTGTGCATCCTAATCCACGCTGGATTAGTGCCCTGAAGGTTTAAAAGTGTTGGTGTGTTAAAACCTTTTAAAAAAATCATCAGCTAATATTATTTCTTCTTTTCAGATTTATGAGGGAACTGCTCAGATTCAAAGGATGATCATAGCTCGTGAACATGTTGGCAAATTTAAGGCTTAAAGAAATGTATAGTGTGTCTGGTGCCACTGCAGTGTTCTGTTATTGTGGAAGAGGATTTTAGTGCGTTTCTCAATAGAATTAAGGAGGTCTGGAGGAAAAAAAAAAAAACACACTTGCCTTCAAAAGCTTTCTGTTCTCTATGTTATTAAGCACAACTTCTGTCTGTCTAGTCTCTCACTTCACTCCTGACTAACAAAGCTGATGTTTTATAAACAATACGAATTCCAAAGTGATTGGTTGTTGAAATACCAGATGGGCAAGGAATGAGAACCTCACAACGCTTCCTTACTGTAAAATTAGATTATCAGAATGTTACTTCTGACAGTCACTGCTGCATTCTAATAAATATTTTTTTAAGAGTAGTGTGGTTGTTTTTTGTTCATCACTTAAACAATATTTTGGGTAAGTTGTCCAGTGTCATAAAGATGTCAAAAGCAGTCCAGTTCCCACTAGGTTACAGCCCACAGCAGCTGAACCCAGCACACATACATCAGCAGACGTGGTGGAGTCTCTGTGGCGATGGATACTCAAAGTTCACCTGGAGAGTCCTGGACAGCCTGATCTAGCTGCCCCTGCTCGGGCAGGTGGGTCAGTTCTCTGGGGGACAGCTGGCAGCATCAGGTGTTGATCGTCAACACATAATCATCCTGTGCAGTTTTAATCAGGTAGCAAAGGGTGGTTTTCAACTGAAGTTATCCCTACCTTCTCTGTAGCTAAAATCTTGGGATTTGGGAACTGAGGTCACAAAAGGAAACCGGACCCATGTCTAAATAGGCTGCGACAAAGGAAAGCGGGCAGCTGGGATCAGTGTATGTAAATCCACCCTCTTCCCCCGTCTCAAGGTGAGCTTTAGTTGCGCAAAACCGCTCGTTCACCGTCGAGGCCCCACTGTGGTCTCTCCCGCGACTCCCGGCGCCGAGAGGGACGGGCACCAGCCGAGCAGCGCGGCCCAGCGTAGGCAGACCTGAACGACTCGCTCTGCCTCGCCCCTCCTCGGAGGGAGGGCCGCCCGCCGGGAAGCGGTGGCAGCTGGACCGCACAGGTAGCTCTGGGCGCCGCTCGCCTCAACAGGCCACGCTGGCAGTACCTCGGGCTCCCGCCTCGCCTGACGCGGTTTCGAGCCGGGACCACAACGGCTTTAAGGCGTCCCTGGGGCCAGCATAGAGAGGCCTTGCACTTCCACCGCCCCTTGCTCCGCCCCGCAGCGCCACACTCCTTCCGGTGCAGGCGGCCAAGATGGTGGGTATTGCTGGGCGCGCCGGCGAAGGGGCTACGCTCGGGGCTGGTGGGCAGGCCGAGCCAGCACCTTCGCCTCCGGGCGACGCGCAGGCTTCCAGCCGCGCTCCGCTTAGCTTGACTGGCTGAGGGCGGCCTCAGGTGTGGTTCTCGGCGCTGCGGGGCCAAAGCGGGCCTGGCCCGGGGATGGCGGCGTGGTGACCCCATCCGGGCCCTTGGCGGTGGAGAAGGGTTCTGTGGCTCCCGATGTTTTGGGTTGTTCCTGGCGAAGGGCGATTCCGCTAAGCTTTACGGGGGGGGGGGCGCGGCGGTGGCCGTAGCCCGACTGGGAAGGGAACGCCGGCGGCACGGGGTCAACCCGTGTTCACAGGGGCGACTTGTCGGTTTGTCAGTGTGCTCGTGGGAGCTGAATTCCACCCAGCTGCCACAGCCTGAGCTGACCGCACGGCGTTTTGCTGGTACTTCTTACAGGGGACACCCCAAAAGGATGTTGTGATAAAACCCGATGCCCCAAGCACGTTGCTCTTGGAGAAACACGCGGACTATATAGCTTCGTATGGAACAAAGAAAGATGACTATGTAGGTATTGGTTCGTGTCAATGCGGTTGTGTTAATAGTCATAATACCCGTTTACTTGTTCACAAGCCAGTTCATACCTGCCCTGCAGTCCCAAGCACAAAAGAAAGATGTCTTTGTTAATATCTTGAGGTCTGTGATGAGTTTTGGCATGTATTATCTGAATATGAATTTGAAGATTATCGATTTAGCTCTAGAATGACTCTGAGACCTGAGAAACAAGCTGCTGCTTGCATCTTCACCTGCTAGAATGCACAAGGACTACAGCTACATTTATGTGGCAGCATGCTGAATCCCACCACAGTACTGACCTATGCTTCCTGGTTTTGAGAAACACCTTAACTAACAGCAGTTTTATAGGCTTGGGCCATCAAGCCCACACAGTATTCCAGTTCCAGCAGATGAAAGATGTTTATAACTGCTTGTGTCTGAAGAAAATATGTAGTTACCTTTACTGTCTACAGAAGAACTCTAAGCAGTATTGCTTATGATTGTTCCTGTGTTCAGAAAGTAGAAAATAATGCTTATGGGTGGTGCAGGTGATGTGATCAATAGAAGAGAATTCAGTATGACATTTCATTTCCTAGTGCAACTTTGGGTTGTGGTGACTTTGGCACTTGGCAGTATGTTTCATTAAATGATAGGTTTGTTATTTTTGAGACTAGCTGGGGTGGTAATTTGAGTGGTAGTTAAAATGCCAAGGTAATAACTGAATTGGTGCTAAACTGCTTGTAGGCATTTGATACTGAGCTTGATACTTTGCACTAGACAATACAGGGGAGGATGGGAATGTCATTTGCGTAGATACATGCACATACATGTGCCTCCGTGTATGTGTGTGTATGTACACAAATGCATTATCTGCAGAGTATGTGTGAGGGGCTGCTACATAGTAAGTTGTTAATGGAATAGAAGATGGTCAACTTACATTAGTTAACATTTACAGTTTGTAGTATTTTCATTGTTCTCTACTGATTATGTGCTTATGTGATAAAGAAGTAAAATAATGCTCTACTTAGGAATACTGTATGTCGGAGTATTTGCGGATGAGTGGTGTTTACTGGGGGCTGACAGCAATGGATCTCATGGGGCAGCTTCATCGAATGAATAAGGAAGAAATTCTGGAATTCATTGAATCATGTCAACATGAATGTGGTGGAATCAGTGCCAGCATAGGACACGATCCTCATCTCCTCTATACTCTCAGTGCTGTCCAGGTAAACGTAACAGAGTAATTGTAGAAGAAACCATTGCATTTACTGTTTTTGATGATTGCAGACCGACGAACCAGGTCCTGCGGGAAGCCAATGGAAAAACTATTTTTTTCACTGCAGTTATCTCCACTGTAGATTTAATTTCTTGCTCTCTCTTCTCTTGTTTGTTTTGTTGTGGGTTTTTGTTTTGCTTTTGTTCTTCTTTTGAAAACTCATGTTGTGGAAAAAAATACCAAAAAGGCACAGATGTTTCTGAACTGTTGTTTTATTGCTGCGTAACTTCTCTCTGGTACAGTCTTACGGAAGAAATATTTAAATGGTGTTACAAATAAATAAAATATCCGGTTTTGGGAAGAAATTGTGTTGGATTTAAGATGTTTGATTTGAAAGCCTTAGGCGGGACAGAATAGTACTGTTTTCTTGGGTTAATGGCAAGTGCTGGCATTTATTATCTGCTCTGAAGGTGGTATTTATCTCCAATTTAGCTTAAGAATTACTCGAGTACTGTGATAACCAGGAAATTTTCTTTAGACTGTGACATCTGAGCTGTTCCAAACTGCCCAAATTCCCTTCACAAATTCTAATGCAGCATAAGAAAGGGGACAATTTGAGGTTGTTAGAGATGTTAATTCTTGAATAAATACTTGATGTTACTAGAGGATGGTTTTGTGTTAACTGACTGTGGCTCTAGATGTGCAAAGTTGAGAAGTGTTAGCAAGTGCTGATGTAACACTTTTGTCATTAAAACAGTATGTCTTAGTGAGCGTGAATGTTCTTAGCAAACAGACATACCCAGAATGTGTAAAAGGTCATGTTGCATTTTCCTTTGATAACTATTAACAGTAATTTGTTCAGAGGTGCTTTTTAAGGAGTATGCTATGATTATATATTTTCTGTTGGAGTTGTATCTTCTTTTTTAATCATTTCCTTAAGGCTTAAATTTTTTCTAACAATTGAAAGTTTTCAGCTAACTCTGTGTTCAAAGTCATGCTTGCTGGTATTTTTCAGGCTTGGCGCTATAATACTGATTAGTTTGAACTGTTCTTTCTATTACACTATTTATAGTAAATTCTTAATTACTCTCATGACATATTATGCAAGTTATGAGTAAAATCAGGAAGCTGGCTGGGGTTCAGAAACAGTATTGCTTTGTCATATGGATTTACTGGCTCAGATCAGTGCTAGTTCAGCAAAGTTCATATTCCCTATGACGTCTGTTTTTTTTTCCCAGAATATATTGACTGTACAGTTAGTGTCTACTCATGTTGTTCATACTTAAGTTACTGCTATTTGGTTCTTCTCATTATATTTGAAAAATTTAATGTAAATAAAAGTCGTATAATTTAAAACTAATCATTGCTGACAGGCTTGGACTGTAAGTGGTGTTAGTAACAAGCAGATTAACTTACACTCACCATATATCCAAGTAGCAGCATTGCGCAAACTACAAATCTGTAAATCTAGGATGTTGTTACCCTGTTATGAAATTAGCCATAAATTAAATCTCCGTTCTATGTAATGCTGACATAAAATCAAGTAAACCTGATTATGCTTTTGAGAAGTGAGTTGGAAGTTGGAAAGTAACAAAGCATGAGAGAGTTCAGCTTGAATTGCTTGTATTTGTACTTAAGAGTTTCTTAACAGCTTTTAGGCAGAGAAAGATTAACTTCAGTGAATGGCATTTTTACTTCAATAAACCTTATCAGGTAGCATGCACAGTTAAATTAAGTCTTTTACAAATCCATTATTTTTGTGTTTTTTTTTTTTTTTTAAGATATAGATTTTTCTTAATTTTTACCTCTCTTTGATTGTTACTGTGTCTTTTTTTTCCCCCCAGATTCTTATCTTATACGATAGTCTGCATGTTGTTGACATAAATAAAATTGTTGAATATATACAGAGCTTGCAAAAAGAAGATGGATCATTTGCTGGAGACAAATGGGGTAAATTTTAGATCTTTAAAATCTAATGGCTTGGTTGACACATATTAAGTCTGTGAGCTTGTTTCATTGGATAGTCTTTTTGGTTATGTTTTGTATGTGAACACTTATTTCTGAGTTATGAAAAAGGAGATTTTTGTGAAGGACAGAGATATGTTTTATTTCTTTCATAAATATTCTAAACTTCAGGTTTATTCTCATATTAAAATTGTCCAACTCTGAAAAAAGTTCTGAAAGAAGAAATCTTTTGAGCATTTGTAACTTCAGAGGGCTTTGATAACACCATATAAGCTACTTCATAAGCAATATGAAATTGCATGCTATTTAATGGCAGTCAGTTACAATCTTTATGCATGTAATCTGTGAAAGCATCTTTCACTATGTGGGAATGAGAAAAATTGGGTTTGTACTAATGAACTTCTCTTAATACTGATTTTGCTTGTGCACATAAATTCTGTATGAGCAAAGATGATATTTTTAAGCTGTAGTATAAATATTTAGTCGCATGGAAAATACCTGATGGAATGCTTACATTTCAATAATATTATAAAGTACTGAAACATACCTAATGCACAATGGATTTATGTTATTTCTGGAAGGAAGTTACAGTGCAACTGAAGGAGTGCAGTACCTCATGTAGGATAGGACAGCACAGGTTTGGTTTGTATTTATCAACCTGTGAATTGATGAAGAAGAAAAGTCTTGTATCAGTTTAACAAAAAAAAAATTTTTGTGGATGGGTTCAATATTAAATTTTGACTTTAAGTATTAATTGCTTGGAGTTTGTTTGATGAGAGTTACATTGGTATGGACTTCTGAGCAATCATTCTGCTATAGATGTAGTCTTTCTGGTTTAGCTTCCTGATATGGCATGCAACTTTTATCAGTCTTACTCTAAAAGCAGAAGTGGCTTCTACTTTTGCCTGGATTTAAGGCAAATGAAGAGTCATATCTAAGTATTTTTGAGTTTCCTGTTCTGTGATTGTCTACACTACAGAAACTCTAAAATGATGTAGTTATTTGTAAATTACCACTAGTTGAATTGATTTGAATACATTTCTGACAGTACACCAGCTCATTTTAAATTATTTGCTTTTATGTGCAGTAAACAAACAGTTTTAATGTACACTTTCTAAATTAGTGAGGAATAATTCATGGGCTGGAAAAGGAAATAGTATGAGAACAGTTTCTGGCTAATTTTTGTTCTATGTAAAACCTAGTATTTTAACATACTCTTTCATGCTTTTAGTAGTGACTTAAATATATTTTTGTTGTTGTTAATAAAAATACTCTTATTTTATTCCCTACCCCTGCTTTCTAGGAGAAATAGATACAAGGTTCTCCTTCTGTGCTGCAGCAGCTCTTGCTCTTCTGGTAAGTCCTAAATCGTTACGTGCGTAAGAGCAAAATCTTCTGTTTGGTACTGCTGAAGTTCTGTATGTAATGAGGTTGGTAGTATATAAAGTGCATTAGTTGCTTTTCTGACTTGCAGGGAAGGCTGGATGCTATTGATGTGGAAAAAGCAGTAGAATTCGTTTTGTCATGTATGAACTTTGATGGAGGATTTGGTTGTAGACCAGGTTCCGAATCACATGCAGGACAGGTGAGTTTTGCTTCACATGGATGTTTAAAATTGCAAGCATCACATACTGCCTTAAGCATTTCTTTATAGTATCTATCAAGGATGTCAAATCATAAACCTTTCTTGTTTCCAAAATGCCTGATTCTAGTACCTTAGTTAAAATAAACAACTAGGTAGATAGATCTGAGAGATCTGGGATGTTACAGTGTGTGTGTGGGATGAATATCATAAGGGAACAACTTAGAGGACTGTATTTCAGACTTCACATAGTGATGTTGAAACAGTTAGGATTTTTTAGAGAATTTGAAATTGGTATTAATAGAGACATTGTACACTGTACCACAATTAAAACATAAAGGTCAGTTGTTGTGTATTATGTTTGACACTTATCAGCTGCTGAACTCAAATAAAAATAATATGTGATCCTTCTCAAGGGGAAGGGAAAAAATAAACTCAAAGCACCTGATATAGGATTGGCTATATGGTCTAG
Organism: Forpus xanthops; assembly: GCA_032466535.1. Taxonomy (NCBI): domain Eukaryota; kingdom Metazoa; phylum Chordata; class Aves; order Psittaciformes; family Psittacidae; genus Forpus; species Forpus xanthops. The sequence continues at coordinate 11,699 of JASSUY010024130.1, read as the reverse complement.
ATGGCTGGACCATGTTCTACTGTTCAAGGAAGTCAGGTTAAGTTGCTGGATGCCCTCTCTTCACAGCTAACATTTCCAGGAAGGATTAGATCTGTTGTGCATATTCACATACTCCTTGAAGTGCTGTAAAGCGCAACTCCTTTGACTGCACAGTAGTTCAGAAGTTTGCAGGGAGTATAACATTTACTTTTTTACTATTCTCATATAGGTGCATCCCTGTTGATGTGTGCTTTTGTTGTTGTCATTTTGGGTGTGTGTTTTAATTAGGAAGAGGTGGTTATGAGAGGTCTTCTGTTGAGGCTTTGGTCTCTTGTGGTTTGTGCTTTGGCTGCTTTCCTAGTGACTGCATGAAAGGTGACCAGAGTATCATAGAATCATAGAATAGTTAGGGTTGGAAAGCACCTTGTGTGCTGTTGCACTGTAAATGTTATTTCTCAGAAAAAAAATAAACACGGATTAATTGATGCACGTATGTTACATGGCACATTGGCAGCAAGCTTGACCTGACTAGATACAGGTGGGATTGCCAGGATAGTTAAAGATCCGGGTTAACCTGTTTCTAGAGAGTGTAGCTGGTCTTTAGTTTGCTGTCTGCAAGTCGTTGGGTTAGAGGCACATACAGGAATGAACCTCATGCTGGGTGCAGAGTTCTCATATAGGCCATATCTCATGTGCAGAAATCAGTTTGGCTCCTCTAGCTTCAAAGTCCATTATTTTAAAATAAAACTGTAGGGCTCTGCCTGATCTTTTAGAATTTTTCTCCAAACCATGCATTTTAATGTCTTGTATTAGTAAAATCGTACTGTTCTGTAATTGCATCCTATAGCTGGTATTTTATACAACACAACTGTATCAATAACATACTTTTCTAATGAAAAAGTAAAACCAAAAGTTAAAATGTGTGCTTATTTTGTATTATTTGCATAACCGTACTCCTGCTTTGAGATCTTCCTGCATTTAGTCTGCTAACTATAGTCTTTAAATACACAACCAATTTATGTCTGTAATTTTAGATCTATTGTTGCACAGGATTCCTGGCTATAACTGACCAGTTGCATCAAATAAATGTTGACTTGCTGGGTTGGTGGCTTTGTGAACGTCAGTTACCTTCTGGGGGTCTCAACGGACGACCAGAGAAGGTATTAGGTATCTTTTTCTGTTTGCTCAAACCTCAATAGAGATTATTTTTTCTAAAGTGAAGTACTTCTGGAAAACATCATGATTTCTTGAAATATTTAATAAACTTTTCAAAGAAGTCAGGACGTCATTTTGACTCTTAATTTTGTCACTAACATCTGTCATGCAGTCCTTAGTTATGCTTAGTTTGAGTACTCAGGTTAGGAAGATGTGCTTCCATATGTGTGTCTTGCTGACTGCTTTAACCAGTATCCTGTTAAAACAGGGCTTTAATATTTTCTGACATCAGGAATGATCTCTTCTGTAGAATTTGTGCAAAAAATTACTGTCTTCCTGGATGTAGATCCTGGGTATAATAGTGTTTCTCATCACACTGGGGAACTGTGTGACCTTGAATGATCTTGACTGGTAAATAGATAACCAATTAAAAATGCTTCCCCTGCTCCATCTGTCCCCATTCCCTTCTTATCGCGTCCCCCTTTGCCACAAAAAAAAAACCCAACCAAAAGGTGATTAATATGAAGTTCTTTGTACTTCCTGCTTCTGAAAAAGGGGCTGTGGTTTTTTAGCCTCTCCCACAGAAGGTGAAGAGCACTTCAAAATCACATTCTCATGGTTTTGTTTCTTGGAGAAGAGGTTTGAGAGAGACTTTCCTTTCCTGAAAAAGGAAGTCCTCTGAAAAGATACTCCATCCAGGAACTTTCTTGTCTTTTACTCCAAGTAAGCTCTTCAGGTATTGTTTCTCTTCAACAGTACTGTGACAGCACACTTAGTAATTTGCAGAATCGCCATTAAAATTTATGATGTCATGTTTAAAACAAAATCAAATAATAATCTGCTTCTCTGCTTGCCAGTTACCTGATGTATGTTACTCGTGGTGGGTGCTAGCCTCTTTGAAGATGATTGGTAGATTACATTGGATTGACAGAGAGAAGCTGCGCTGCTTTATTTTGGCATGTCAAGATGAGGAGACAGGAGGATTTGCTGACAGACCAGGAGATATGGTAAATGACCCCTTACTAAATAAGACACTTAACTGAAAATTCCAACTTGGGAAAGTAAATCTCATTTGAGTGTAAATCAACTTGTGATCCAGGTGTAAGCATTCTGCAGTGCCTGCAGTTTTCCTTGAAGGAAAGATTAGGGTAGAGTTGCTTTTGAAGGCTTGCTTGGGCAGCCGTGGTTTATATTGCACCTGCACTGTGATATTCCCCACTGAAGTTAGTTGCCCTTCCTTACAAATTCTGGCTTGGTTCTCATAACAACACACAGATTGTCACAAGACTGCTTGGAAGACCTGTGTGGAAGTACTGTGTCTGGTGGTTTTAGGAGGGGGGGGGGTTCTGTTTGTTTGGTTTGTGGTTTTGTTTGTTTGTTTTATTGGTGGGGGGGATGTGTGGGGTTCTAGGGGCTTGGTTTGTTCTCTAAAATGATATGCAAGCTAGAGTTCAGTGCATCAAACTGCGTCCCCGTCTCTCATTGTGACACAGGTAAGGTAGTCCTCAACTCTCTTCATGGTTTTGCCTGACATAAATGAGCTGTAAGTTTTTATTAAGAATCCTTATATGTTAACTTTTGTTCTGTGCCAGACCACAACTCCCTCTCACTGGCATTTGTCTATACAAGGAGGAAGGAATAAGCTTTTCTGATAACATTATGAAGAGCGTGTTGGTACAGATTTTCTGCTTGTTTGAGAGAACAATTGAGGTTTCACTGGTCTGTGCTCTCTGGTTTCAAGAAGAAATAATGGAGATTACCCAGGTAAAATGGCAAATAAAGCCATTTTCCTTATCTCTCAAGGATGCTGCACAGATAAAATTAAAAGTATTCTGAGACTTCAGTGCAATTCCTATAGAGCACTTGACCGTTTATTTCTCAAATGTCACAAAGGGGAAGCCTTAGCTCATTTTATGGTAGCTGACCATGTCTTCTCCTTTCTTCACAAATGCCTTAAAAACTGCAGTAGCTTTCTGTTTCTTTGCAAGCTGATATATTATTCCCACTTGGGGGAGGGGGAGAAATCTCCTTATTCTGGTCAGTTGTTCGGAAAGTATTTTGGTGCTCTTAGAATTGGAAGGCTTTTGTATTTGTAAAGAGCTCGCAGAAAGACTTTTTCCCTTTTCAGAATCCTCCCTGAGAAGAGTGACACTTAAAAGCTTTATGCTTTTCTGGCATCAAGATTAAATTTGAGCCATTAAACTATTTTTGTCTTGCTAGAAGAGCAAATTTACAGAGCCTTTCCTTCATATCATAGAATCATAGAATAGTTAAGGTTGGGAAGGACCTTAAGATCATCTAGTTCCAGCCCCCCTGCCATGGGCAGGGATACCTCCTGCTAAACCATGCCACCCAAGGCTCTGTCCAACCTGGCCTTGAACACCACCAGGGATGGAGCATTCACAGCTTCCCTGGGTAACCCATCACAGTGCCTCACTACCCTCACATTCAAGAATTTCTTCCTCATATCCAATCTAATCTTCCCCTGTTTAAGTTTGAACCCGTTACCCCTTGTCCTATCACTACTATGAGAAATGCCTCCCCAGCATCCCTGTAGGCCCCCTTCACATACTGGAAGGCTGCTGTGAGGTCTCCATGCAGCCTTCTCTTCTCCAGGCTAAACAGCCCCAACTTTCTCATCCTGTCTTCATATGGGAGGTGCTCCAGTCCCCTGATCATCCTCATGGCCTCCTCTGGACTTGTTCCAACAGTTCTGTGTCCTTTTTGTATTGAGGACCCCAGAACTGCACACAACACTCCAAGTGAGGTCTCACAGAGCAGAGTAGAGGGGCAGGATCACCTCCCTTGACCTGCTTGTCATGCTCCTTTTGATGCAGCCCAGGATATGGTTGACTTTCTGGGCTGCGAGCACACACTGCCAGGTCATGTTCATTCTCTCATCAGCCAGCACCCCAAGTCCTTCTCTGCAGGGCTGCTCTGAATCTCTTCTCTGCCCAACCTGTAGCTATGCCTGGGATTGCTCCGACCCAGGTGTAGGACCTCGCACTTGACATGGTTAAACTTCATAAGATGGACATCAGTCGACCTCACAAGTGTTTTAAGGTCCCTCTGGTTGGCATTCCTTCCCTCCAGTGTATCAACCGAACCACACATCTTGGTGTCATTGGCAGACTTGCTGAGGGCACACTCAATCCCACTGTCCTTGTCACCCACAAAGATGTTGAACAATGCAGGCACCATTGGGAGAGTTTTTTTGTGTTATGTTAGTGGTCATTTCATACTATTTTTACCTGTTATCCATTGCTGAAGTGGGTGCTGCCATAGAAGTGTTGATATCTACAGGTTTTTGCTTCATTCCTGTAAAAACTTGTTCCTAATAGACCTGATGTTTTAGAGGCTTGTGGGGTGTTGTGGGGTTGGTTTGTTTGACGATGTTTGTTTCGGTTAGGATGGGGGTGTTTTTTTATTTTGGGGGGGGTGGGGTGGTTAGTGTGGTGTGGTTTTTTGTTTGTTGTTGGGCTTTTTTATTTGGTGGAGTTTTTTTGTTTTGTTTTTAATTAGTTCTAGGTTCCAGTCTTGATTGGTGTTGTGATTGTACTTCAGGTTTTGAACCACTTCACAAAAGGCAGCTCTGTTGTTTGTGTTTTTTTTTTCTTTTAAGTTCAAAGCAGCTAATTCTCACTAACTTCAGTAGCTGTGCTTATTAGCTCTTGGTTGTCATTCAGCAAGTCTTTCCTTGTTATTTGCTTTAAAGAAGATTGCAGTAAGGAGCAAATGGCAGTAGATGTATCTTCTAGGAATTTCGGTTTCTCTGAACACACATATTGTTCATCAACAGATTGAATCTGTAACTTCACTTGCATGCTTCCCATTGGGGACTATCTCCCCTTCTGGGCATGTCCATCTGTCATGCCATTCCTGAAGTGTACTGTTCATTATTATGATTTTGCTGCTCATTTATTTTACCCCTCCTCTCATGGCCATATACTCAATTCTGGGAAGGAGCAAATACATATAAGTCTGAGCTTTGACTGCACCAGTAACACGGTTGCCAAACCATTGAGGAGCAATACTTGCTGTGGTAGTGTAGTTTGAACCTTCTAGGCTGTGATCAGTGGTAGGGGATCCTGTATGTGGCTGCAACTTGGTAATTTGGCTTAGTTTACTGCAGTGTAGAACCTTTGCAGCAAGATCCAGAAGTTCTGCTAAAGCAAACAGAATGCATGCTGCACCAGACAGCACAGGGACTTTTGGATAGGTTTTTGGAGAATGGTTGATTAACTCCTCTGACAGATGCTTGTAATGAGACTTCATAATCTTCTGCAGTTATGTGATGATAAGTACTTTTAGGGAAGGTTCATACAGTGAAGGAATACTTCGATACCAAATCACTGCTCCTGCCTCTTCTGGGATTTTTCTTGTATTTTTTCCTTTCAGGTTTTTTTCAGAGTAGGTTGCTTTTCCCCACATGATTTTGCAGCACAGCTCTGTATTCAGAGGCCATTAAAGAGCAGAAGACCATTATAAGGTTGCTGAAGAGCAAATGGGGAATTTATGGAAGTGATACTTACAGATGATCAAACTTAACTTTTAAAATCTCTATTTTTCTTTGCTTCTGCTACCCTGTGACATGTAATAGTAATAGTAATAGTAATGACTGCTTCCTGCCAAATTCAGAGTTGAAAATTGTCTTAAGAGACAATTGCCAAGCATCTCTGAGTAAACCATAGTGTTGTAAATACATGCTGTAGAAGCTTTCTTGCCTATCAGTGCAAATGAAAGTTTTGTTCAGTTGCATTGTCTCCTTCAGCCATGTGAATTTTCAGTCTCTTCCTAGCAAACAGAAGCTTCATTCCATACAAGTGAAAGGCTTGTATGAATGAATATGTGGACATGAACATGTTTGGAAACGGACACAAACTGTTTTTCTTTTTCCCCCAGGTGGATCCATTTCACACCCTATTTGGAATTGCTGGACTATCTTTATTAGGAGAAGAACAAATCAAGGCTGTCAATCCTGTCTTTTGTATGCCAGAAGATGTCCTTCAAAGAATAAATGTACAGCCTGAGCTTGTGAACTAAGCCTTATAGAGACAATAGGCTGATAATGCCCACTTGCTTTGGTTGTACTGATTTAAGTAATCTCATCTCTGAAACTGTTAGCATACTCTTCTTTGAGATGTTTACATAGCAAAGTAAAGCAATAGCTTTACTGTCAGCTTTGTTACTTCATAAACTGTATCAGAACAGGCTGCTTCTAATAATCTGAGTGTAACTTGTTCTTTGTATGTGAGAGATGTAGAAACACTTCTAATGTGTATCTAAATACATGGTGGGCTTTTTTTTTTTTAAATATTCAAGTCAAAGCAATAGTGTGAATGTTTAATTTTTGTATTCCTGTGATACCAACCATGCTCACATCTGTCTTTCAACAAGCATGTTCTGATGGCGGATCACAGAAAGCACTTTAAAAGAGTATGAAAAAAAAAAACCAACCAAACCAACCTGCAAACAAAACTTAAGCCATGCACTTAATGTTGTGCACTTGTGTATGTAATTGTTCCTGTTCACATTTGCCATCACTTTTATTTACTGAGAAACAAGCTTTTTCTTCTGATAGTAATTGATTCCAGTGAAAACAGAAATTATTGTTCTATTAAGCATATAAATGTCTTCACTTATTGATGAGTCCCTTAGGCAGAATATCTCTGATACTTGAAATAGAATGTACCTTGAGTATCTGTAGTGAAATTTGCTACCATTAAGCATTCTAAAGAAGGTCTATAGGACAGTAACTTATAACTGAATATAGAGTTGTTGCTAAATTTGTTGCTGTTGAAATCCTGGCTTTGTAGCTTTTAAGACAGTAAGTGCCAGCACTTCATTATGGTGTAATGTGAATAAAACTAGGCATGGAAAATACTTGTTTTCTAAAGGATTAAGTCCTCTTTGTCTTCACAGAAGCCCTAAAATTGCCTTTTAATTTACATTCCTCACACCCTGGCTGAGAGTGAAATACATAACAAAAGGTGATTGTGAAGGGGAGACAGTCTTTGCTACTCTCTGTATTTAAGAAGGTCTACATTTGTTTCAAACACTTTTAAAAGCCATCTGGTTAGTTTTATCCAGCCTGTTCCTGTTGGTGGAGTGTAAGGTAGAACTGGACTTTTTTGGTAGACCTTTACTTATAGAGAATTTCAAAGCACATTCTCTATGTGCATTTGAATGCTTAAGTATTTCTAATAAATGTTTTAAGCTTTCTTTACAGGCTTTTAGGTAAGGTAAGAACCCTGCTCTTCTTAAACTGTCCAGTTGCGTGATGAATTAATTTCCTTCTCAGGGTTTGGAAAAAAGTTGACCGTAGGCATTGTGTTGAGCATGAGGTAGCGAGAACACTGATCAGGTTTTATCCAACTATAAGGTGTAACAGAGAATTTTAAATTATTTTTTTCTTATTCCAGGTTACTTTTGCAAATGCCACTTATTTTCATCTGAGGAAACATTGTTCAGTACATAGGAATTTGCCATTTTTTCATGTTGTGTAGACAGAATAGAATCATCTTCAGAATTTCTAGTCTAGTACAGACTGAGACACCTTGAGAATAAGTATGTGGGTGATACTGCATGACAGTGTAGGACATTTAACTGTAGGTTGAAATCCTGTTAATGTATTGGGAGTTTTTTTCTGAAGAAGGTCTGGTCAACCTAATTTCCTAAGTCAGCTGTTACTTGTAAAGATCTTGAAAGATTGTAGGCTAAAAAAGAGGTATGTGCACAAACTGACTTCTTAGGAATGTTCTTCCATTCTTTACATCAGTTCTTTAAAATACTGTATTTGCAGAAATCACAACTTTTCTTATGCAAAGAAAGTCATGTTTTCTGTTAAATGTCCAGTGAAAAAATCAGTTTCCCTGTGTGTTTGTGTTGTCTTATGTCATTTTGGTGTGAAATCCATTGTTACTGTCTACCTCTATTTTGTTGAAAGTACTAAAAGGATTTTTCTGAGCTTATGTAGTTAACTTTGCAGTAACTAATCAGCTGTTCTCAGTCTTTGGTTACTGTTCATTTATTAAAGGCTTTCAGAAATACGTACTTTCATAACCTTTTTTTTCCCCTCGTGGAAATATTCATATGGTAAGATCCCAACATTATATTATTACTTGATTTTAAGTACTGTAGTGTAGCCAGTATTCCCAGCAATAAATATTGCAAGATACTCTATGAGAATTTGTGAGAGAATAGTGAATAATTTGGGTACACAAAGTTATGTGTCTGTAGATATGTTTATTCAAAAAAAAAAATGAGGAGAGAAGAGAGATCAACAGCCATTTCTTTACCTTCAAGAACATGGTCCAAGTCCAGAGGTATGTGCTTTATTCCCAAGATGATTCTTCTTGGTTTTAATGCAGCTTGGTTAAGAGAGTTTATCCTTGTGATCTGTGACCATACAGAAGGAAGGAAGGTGGAAGATGGACTTTGCTTTTGTTTCTGCCTTTCTTGTCATATGCTTGGATTTCTGTCACAGAAGAGGTAGAGGGTCTAATACCAGCTGCAGGAGTCTGAATGCACTCTGAATTGATGAAAAGATCAGTGTAGGACTGAAATTGAGGACAGAGGCAGTAGCTGCAATGGTCACCTGCAGCCTGCCATCCTTTGCTCTGCAGTGACACTGAAGTTCCTGGTACCAGGCTGATGGTACCCGCTGATGAGAAAGCATGTGCTGTCTGAACTGTGAGCAGATGCCAGCAGAGGAGCTGCAACTGCTGTCATTTCGGTTGTGAAGCTGAATATCCATCACACTGCAGTTGTTCATGAAGAGCTGTGGGCTGTTACAGGCTGGCTTCTGGTTGGAGTGTTTTTTTCATGCAGGTGTGTTACGTTCCAAGGACAGATCTTGTCTAGTTAGAATGTTTATTGGAACGGTTTTAGCGGTGTGTATGCATGTTAATGCACCAAGTAGTGTCACAGTGTGCCAAGGACATGTTTTAACACAATTCTAGGTGTACACAAGCTTTATGGCTTGCTGGGATCTTTCAGTACCTAAACTCGAGCAGGGAGGACACGGCTGGGATGCTGCTGGAGCAGCTTCTGGATGCTGAAGAATGGATGTGGGGCAAATTGCGTGTAAATGCTTCTCTCCAGTTTTTAAGAGTTCTGTTTCCTCGCACCCCGGCGTCACCCCGCGGCTGCGGTTCAAAGCGGCGCTGTCTCCGGCAGCGCGGGGCACGGCGAGGGCGGGCGGCGCAGGGCGCGCGCGTCCCCTCAGCGGCAGCCGCGGGGGGGGGTGTGAGCAGGGCGCAGGCGCCGCCATTTTTGTGGGCAGCGGTGGCCGTTCGGGGCGGGGGGCGATGTCGAAAGGAGGCAGCGAGGCGGAGGCGTACGGGCGGGAGGCCACCTCGGGGTCCTATACCGGCCGCTGCTCCTCCACGCCGGGGTGGGGAGGGCGGGCAGAGCGGCCGCCCCGCTATACCCTTGGGCTGCTGCAGACGCCGCGCAGCACGACAGGCAGCACCGGGGAGCTCTCCAGCGACGGGGCGAGGCGCGGCAGCTCAAGTGGGGCAGGCCTCCCTCCCAGCCAGGTTGCCGGGATGAAGGCGCCGGTTTCCGGAAGAGGAGGTGGGGTGCTGCGTTATCCTTTCTGTGCGGGTCCTGGCCGCTTTCTTCTGTCACCCTGCCCTCTGTTTCGGTCTGCCTTCGCAGGGGCAACTGTTACACGCAGTAGTTGCCTGAGGAGAGGCAGCACCAGCATCCCTTCTCCTTAGCGACCTTTCCCTGTCGTGGGGGGGGGGGGGGGGGG
>JASSUY010024129.1:11274-24350 GCA_032466535.1 Forpus xanthops | reverse complement strand
TATCCTAATTCCTCCTACCCTTATGTCCCCCATCTATTCACAACCCACTTCTCTGGTGTAACCCATCTAATAAAAGTCTAATAAAGCTCCACTACTTCTAAGTCAGCCATATGAGCATACCCAAAGTGCCATCTATGATACCCAACCTAACACCTATGGTTCCCTAATTGCCACCTATAATACCCAGCCTAACACCTATGGCTCGCTAAGTGCCACCTACGATACCAACCTACTACGTATAGTATACAAAGTGCCACCTATGATACCCAACCTAACACCTACGGTTCCCTAAGTACAACTTACAATACCCAGCCTAACACCTATGGTATCCAAAGTACTACCTATGATACCCCCTAACACCTATGTTTCCCAAACTGCCAACTGTTGTATCCAACATAATATATATGGTTACCTAAGTACCCCTTATGATAACCAACGTAACACCTCCCAAAGTAACACTGAGAATACCCAACCTAACACCTATGATATCCAACCTAGCACCACCTCAAGTGCCACCTACACTATCTAAAGTGCCACCTACATTACCAGGCCTGACTCCTACAATACTTGAAGTGCCACCTACACTACCCACCCTGACACCTACTCTACCCAGCCTAACATCCATAAAAAGTGCCACCTCCAGTATCCAACTGAACATCACACTACCCAAAGTGCCACTGACAATACTCAGCCTAACACCTATGATTTCCAATCTAACACCAACTCAAGTGCCACCTACTTCACTCAGCCTGTCACCTACTATACCCAATGTACCATCTGTGGTATCCAATCTAACACCTATAGTACCCAAAGTCCCACCTACGAGAATCAATCTAATACCTATGCTACCTCAAGTGCCACCTGCGCTAAGCATCCCAACACCTATTGTTCCTAAAGTGCCACCTATAGTAACAGCCCTAACACCTAAGGCTCCCAAAGTGCCACCAACAGTATCCAACCAGACACCTCTAATACTTGGTGACAATGACACAACCAACCTAACACCTTTGTTATACAAGCTAACACCTATGACAGCCAAACTGCCACCTACTCTACCTCAAGTGCCACCTACACCAGCCAGCCTGACACCTGTGACACCCAACTTGACACCTCCACTTCCCAACCTACCACTGCCTGCACCCCTTAACTATTGCCCAACAGGACTACCTTCAAATACACTACACTGTGTCCCCAAAGTGTATCCTTACCTGCATGGGGCCTCTCCTTGGGCCTGTGTTCCAACGATGCCCTGTCTCTTCACTGTCCGCTGCTCATCCCTAAACACCCAAGGTGACCACCACCAGCCTCTGCCACTCAGTGTCCTTCTACATGGGACACTGCAGGTCTCCTCATCATCTTCTGATAGATCCCCACCGCTCAGAGCTCGTGCCATTTGGCAGCTTGCTGGGCTGGCTTTGCTAAATAAAACCCACACCATTCCATTGCTGGCCACTCATCCTCCTCCTCTGCATCCTCCTCCTCCTCTTCTTCTTCTTCCTCCTTCTCTTCACCTTCTTATTCCTCCTCACTATAACTTGATGCAAAAAGAAACTAGGGCACCTACCACACAGGACGATGCTGGCATTGCTGTTGTGGCCACACACAGATGTAATTCCCATAGCCCTTCTCTGAGACAGGCAGATCTTGCTCTTGATCTGCACACCCTTCAGCCCACAGGTAACCTGCAGGGTTCAAAGACACATGATAATGCTGAAAGTGCAACATGCTGTGCTCCCTGCCCTTCCCACCAGCCAAGTCCCAGTCATTCTCACTCCCGACTCCCTGCATCCCACCAAGACAAGCCCTGACACACTCACCATTCCCTAACCCATCACCCCACATGACCCCACGGCCCACATCAACCCTGCCAGCCATGGCCATTGTCTCTGAGAGAAACAAAACACTTAGACCCAGCACAGTGTGTTAACCAACCCTTCATGCAAGGCCATTGACTGTGGAGAATAAGCCACAGACCCCATTTACAGTTAGGAAACAAAATTGTTTATTTCCTGAAGGTCCAGGATTGATATAGGCTGTACAAAGTACTCGCATGTATGAGCAGCTAATACAACTGGTTAGCTATCACCATCCACGTGGGTATTTTCGCCTCTTCATTGGCTGATGTCTTGCTCACTGGTTGCCTTGATTGGATGCCTGTTTCTCGCTGTTGTCCCCTCATTGGATGCTGGTTCCTGCTTCTTTCTTCCTTCTTGTCTTGGCAAACTTGCCCTGCAATACTCCCCTACGGTCTCAAAACTTTCCCAGCAACATTCCTCTGCTATCTCAAAGCTCCCCCAGCAGCTAGTCTACCTTAGAAATCCTTCACATCAAAGTCCTTTACACCCACACTTGACCGCCTTGGCTCTCAATCAGCATCCTCAATGAACCACTGAAATTCCACCATGTGAATAGGGAGCAGGATTATGCAAGTGTAATACCCACAGGCTGAGACAAGAACATTGTAATAACTAATGCATAATCACAGAACCATAGCATCAACCAGGTTGGAAAAGAACTTTAACATCACAAGTCCAACCGCTTCCCAGCACTCTCTGCTGAACCTCAAAGCAGCCCCCTACATGCAAACACCCAGACCCTGCTCCTAAACCTAAAGTGCTAGGACAGAAACCAGGAGCTGGGCATTTTTCTATACAGGGTGTCATCCAGAAAAGTGACACTAATATGGATATCCTCAATTACATACACACCTAAAGCTCCATCTGTGTAAAGCCACACTGGGCAGCACTCCCTGATGAAAAACAAATGAGCTCCTTAAATCCATATGCCCAGAAGCTACTTCTAAGCCTAAAGTGTTAAAATCAAATAGCTGGGCATTTCCTACACATGCTCTCCTCCACAACAGTCGAGTTGCAAGGTGGTTCAGAGATGGGAGAAATAACACTGGACATCTGAGATCAGAATCACTTCTGTGAAAGACAAACTTCTTTTCCTAGCTGAATTACTGAGGAGCTCTACATAACTCAGGAGCATTAAGAATTGGTTTGAGACACTCTGCTCTACTGCTGTGGAGCACTTAAAGTACTAAAGGATACTTGCCACAGTACTGCAACCACACAGAAGTATTCCATCACCTCCTGATACATACAGACCTTGTGAGGGCTGTTAACATCAGGCTTGCAGAACTGCTTGAAGTAATGTCACTGATCCAGTCTGTATCTGTAGGAAGCCTGAACATCCATGTAGGTCACAAACCTGCCTGGGCACAAAGCTGCAAGAAAAGAAGGGTTTGAAATACCATGACTTAAACAGGCACATTCTGTACTTAAAGACAACCCCATCTTTGGGTGACAGACACACCCTGCGGTTCAGAAGAATGCTATCTTTATACAACGTGTGAAACTAAGCCACTGCAAACTGCTGCTGTAGTTAAACAGTAAGTTGGGATACCACATGTCTGACAGAGAGTTGTGAAATCGAACCCTAAAAGGACAGAAAGAAAGAAAGAAGAGGAAGAGGTCTGCTAGACACCTGCACAAACAACACACAGGCAGGAGCCTGTCCAGAGCACCAGGACAATATAGAAATGAGAGACTTCCCCAGAGACAAGACCTGGAACGCTTTCTATTCGTCCTCAAATAACCTCCTGTGACACTGCACTCATCTTCAGCCACACACAGTGACCAGTAAGGTCATGCACATTGTGTCCTGTAGGGTGCTGAACACATAGGCTGCACACTGGGCCATCCACAGCTGTCTCAAACATTAAAAGCACTAGGACTTAAAGGGCATTTGTAAAGCTTTAATGAGAGAAACTCCATTTACTCTTTAGACGGCACAATTTTTAGATGGCAGAAAATTCCGTGAGCAAGCCTTAGACCAACCGCTCCCACATCTAAAGCCTTTAGCTCGATGGCCAGGGCAAATCAGCAGCAGAGCAAATAAAGGCTCTGGCTCTTCTCAACAGACTGAGACTTGAAATGACTTGGCATAAACTAGAGAAGCCCTAAGGCCACTCAGTCTGGCAACGTGATGAGTCTCCTGCTACAAGCACCCTGCAACACAGATAGAGATCTGCATCAGCTCCCTCACAACGCTGTCTCTGCATCTAGAATACTAAGCCTTTCTTAAGAAACCCAATGACTTTATTGGAGCAAGGCAGGTGTCCAAACCGGGGCAAACCAGGAGAGCAGCAGCAGCAACTGAAAGCCTCCCTGACTGTCCCACGAGATCGGCTGGGCTCCTCCACGGCACAACACAGCAAGGTCTACCAGCAGGACAAAAGGAGGACAATTAGCCCTGCCCCTGCCAACGAGGCTGCAGCCCTCATTTCATGGAGAGAGAATTTCTGCCTCCAGATCTTCCAGCATCTTAAAGCTACAGTGAACAGCCTCGTTTGCACACTAACTGCCAATTTAGAACAGAGGAAATAACCAGGGAATTCCTTGGCTGGTTTCTAAAATCTTCATCCCTTTCCCTACTAATGAAGATAAAGGGTGAAGTACGGATCGTCTGGGTAATTCCCCCCACTTTGTTTACTCCTCCCAGTACCGAGTAATGGGAGAAGAGCACAGTGTCAGGGCGCAGGATGCTGGGCAGGAACCTCCGAGGCGCCTGAGATTCATCAAGGATATTAAGGCAGAAGATCTCCTGACCCGCGCTCGTCTCCGGCAGACCGCGACCCTGTGAAGCTTCCTGCACCGGGCGGACAGCGGGCAGGAGACATCCCCCTGCGTCCGCCCAAGGACAGACGGACGGACGGACAGACGGACGGGCTCGCTCGCCTCCCCGGCAACGCCGGACCCCGGTGGGCTCGGATCTCACCTGCTGCCGCCGCTGCCGCGACCGGGACCCTGCCCGCCGCCATGCTGCACCCAAACGAAGCACCGGAGGGACCGGAGCCGGTGAGCGAACACCGGGCTGCGGCCATGAGCACCCACCCGCCCGTGGAGCCACGGCGGCCATTGCTTACCGGAAGCCAGCAACCGCCACGTGACACCGGCCACTTCCGGGGATCCCGCGGCCCCTGCGCGGAGCCAGGGCTGCAGTACCGAGCTCTGGACACGGGATGGCAGCAGCGAGCGGCGCCCGGCGCCACACCGCCCCCCCCTCCAGGCCCCAACCCTTGCAGACCCAGGCTCAGGGGGTTGGAGTATCTGGGGGGCACCAGGGCTGATCCGGCGGCACTGCTGCGTCCACAGATTCCCCACACCCTCGTTTTCATTCCAACCCCCGAAGCAAAAGAGATAACGAAGCCCAAGGACAAACCCTCAGCAAAAACGGAGAAGCGCCGCCCCAAGGAGCACTCCCCGGGGGATGCAAACGGGGCGCGGAGCAGCAGTTTCGCGGCCCTTTGCCTCCGCGGAAGCGAAAACGTGAGCGTTTGCTGCCACCATGTGTCCAAACATCGGTACTGCAGGTGGTGGAGAGTGGAAGAGGCCCAAGTGGCTCCGGACGCCGCTCGCTGCTGCCATCATGTGTCGATATCTCAGTACTGATGGGAGGGGGGGGCCGCGCAATGGCCCCCGGCACCGCCCGCTGCTCCCATTCTCTGTCGAAAATTCGGCCTTGAAATGAGTGGTGATGGAGGGAGGCGCAGTGGCGGTGGGGGGAAGCAGCAGGGAGCCGCTTTGCAGTGCCACCGTGTGTCCAAACCCCGGCACGGCAGGAGGGGAAGCAGAGGAGGGCGCCGGGAGACCATTGGTGCCGCCATCATGTGGCCAATATTGGGTACTGCACGCGATGTAGGAAAGCGGCTGCGCGTGTGGCGCTGCACCAATGAAAACGGCGGGTGGGCCGGGCTACGGGCGATTGACAGGCTTCTTAGCCAATGGCGAGCGCGTAGTGACCAATCAGAGCAGAGGGAGGGCCGGACTATGAAAAATCGACAGGCTTATTGGCCAATGATGGCTTGAGGGAAGTGCCGAATCAGAGCAGAGGATGAGCTGGGCTACAAGTGATTGACAAGCTTCTCAGCCAATGGTAGCTGCTGGCTGAAATGCCCAATCAGATCAGAGAGGGTCGGGCTATGAGTGATTGACAGGCTTCTCAGCCAATGATAATCACAGAGAGCGGTGGCCAGTCAGAGCAGAGGGTGGGCCGGGCTATGGTAATTGACAAGCCATCACAGCCAATGGTGTCTGCAGGGGAAGTGCCCAATCAGAGTTGAAAAGGGGCAGGGCTATGAGTCATTGACAGCATCCTCAGCCAATGGCGGTTGCAGGGGGCGATAACCAATCAGAGCAGAGGGAGGCCCGGGCTACGAGTGATTGACAGGCCTCACAGCCAATAGCGACCATGGGAGGGTATCTCCAATCAGACTGAAGGTGGGGCGGGATACAAGCGATTGACAGGAGTCTCAGCCAAAGAGAGCTCACCATTCCTTACCTTCACTACCGCTGACGATTGCTGTCCCATCATGTCCCATTGATGACAAGGGATGCCGTGCGTTATGCTTGTAAAACTGGAAGAGAAATTCCCAACCGGCACCTGGGTGACTGAAACACGCGGTCAGGATCCATAGAGCAGTGGCAGAGGAATGTGCTGAGCACCTTGAGCTCATGGAGCAATGAGGATATCAAGAGCCGGTGAGGTGCTGATACAGAACACAGAATGCTCACTCTGCAACAGTCAAGCTGGAGCTGCCCTGCCCACAGTTATCTCACACTGCTAAGGAACCACCACTGCCTTTCCCTGCCCCCATGCTACATTTCAACCCCCTTCCTGTCATCCTAACCATGTCCCTCAATCCTAACAGGAGTCCTTAGCTTCCATAGCGCCATGGGTCTCTAGACAGCCTGGATGTGCCAAACTCCCGCATCACAGTCCTGGGGTCTTGCTGCAGCTGCCAAGTTCCTCCTCGTTGTCTGCAACAAACAAGCAAACATGGGAACACGGTGTGCTGCCATCATTCCCCCCAACCCAGCCATCCAGACCAGCCCATTCCCTAACAACCCTTTGCCTCCTCCAATGCCCCTCAGCATTGTGCTCACATGCTCCAAATTGATTGCAGAGTCTGATGCCAGGCCTCTCCTGCCCTCCAAGACCTAGGATTACAATAGAGACAAATGACCATGGTGCTTGTGCAAAGTGACCGACCCACAATCCCTATTGGTACTTCCCTGCCCCACCTCACACGCTCCTCTGACTCCAGAAGCAGAGCGCAGGGCCTGCAATACCAAACACGAATACTAAACCCCTTTGCCATGCTATTCTCAGCTCTGAGCAGCCACCCATGCACACAACCCACTTGCCATCTCACAGCCCTCCTCAGTTTGCGTCTTCAACTCTCCTGAGTTGGCTGCAGCACCTGAAAAACAAATGGAAACAGAGACACACACACACTGAGAGAGGGTTCAAAGCTGCAGCCATGCCTCAGCAAGTCCCATCTTCCTCTCCCATCACTTTACTGCTCATCCACTGGCCTTCACAGGTCTGCGGTTGTATTCTTTGAGTCTGTGCACTGTCTACAGAACACAACAACAAGGGATGCTTCTACTTTCACGAGAATTACAAGACACAGTATCAGTTGCCGATTCAGTCTCGTAAACATAGCTCGCCTTGCCCAAGTCAGCTCTGGGTCAGATCTCATTTTGCTCCTTGTTCTGCACCTCCTAATTTAAAACGCATAAAGCAAGCGCTAAGCCAGCCAAGAGAATAAAGCATAACAACCAACCAAAGGGGAACATGCTGTTCTGGTCAACCTCACCACCCCATCAGCTGTCGATGTCAGCCTCTTCTGTAACACTCCTTTACCTCCTCAACGTTATGCTCCCCTACTCCGTATCTACTGCAGAGTACAACCTGGGGACTCTCCTCACCTGAAGGGTCCAGGAGTACAAAAGAGAAAAACATCCATACTTGCAGTAAATTTGACCTACCTCCCAAATCTGTTCCTTACTTCCCTGCCTCACTTCACACCCCATCTGACTCCAGAGGCAGAGGGCAGGACCTGCAATACCAAACACAAATAGTGAACACCTTTGCTATGATATTCTCAACTCTTAATCACCACCCACAGCACAAAATCCCCTTACCTTCTCACTGCCCTCCTCAGTTTGCAGCTTCACTTCTCTCCAGTTATCTGCACCACCAATAAAAGAAATGGAAGCAGGCACACACTGAGAGAAGGGTCTAGGCTGCAGCCATCCAAAAGCAAGCCCCATCTCACATAGCTTTACGGGTCATACACTGGCCTTTGGAGGTCTTCCATCCTTTTATTCTGAAATGTGCACCACCTGAAAACACTAACAATAAAGAATGCTTGTAGTTGTATGAAAACGACAAAGCCCTGCAATAAGTTGCTACTTGGGTGTTCCAAGCATGGCTCACCTTCTCTGAGTCACCTGGAAGTCATTTCTCAGTTACAATGTGAGGGAGAGTTTGAGCTAGGGTGTCTGTGTTAGTCTCAATGTGAGATTTGCGTGGATGCTGAGCCAGTCAGTGTCACATTGAGCCTAAGTGAGAGGCAAAGTCTGAGCCAAAGTGTCTGTGCAGTTTAAATGGGAGTGCGAGCCTGAGCCAGTCTGTGTGAGAGGAAGACTGTGCGTCTGTGGATTTAGGATGCAAGTCTGAGCCTCAGAGCTTCAGCCCCAGAGCCTCAGCAGAAAAGTGTCTGCGTGGTCAGAAAGGGAGAATGATTATGGGCCAGACTGTGTGAGAATAAATCTGCATGGCCTGTGAAGCTTTGATGTGAATCTAAGCCAGCAAAAGAAAACCAGGAAAATAAAGCTAAGGAGCAGCCAAGGAACCACAGCCAGATAAAAGAAAAACCCAGCTGTGATTTGTCAAGCTGCTTTTATCCCACCGGGTGGTTTGACCAACCCCAACCTCCTGCATTGTGGGAAGGGCTGTGGGTAGGCACTGAGGTATATAAGGCACAGCCTTAGGCTGCTGTACTGTTTTTTGATGTAGTTCTCTTGATGGTTGTGTGTTTGTTGGTATTGTTTGTGCCTTTGGTTTTTTGGGTTATTGATTTGTTTTGTTGCTATGAAGAAGTTACATGATTATGTTTGCGCTCATGTGTCCATGTTTTGTGAGGGGGCTTTTGTTGTGTTTTGTTTTTTGCTGTGCTGTTTTTTTTTGGTGGTATTTGAGTAGCGTGTTATTGTTGTTCTCAGTTCCTTGAGTTGTGCTGCAAGTTTTTTTTGGTGTATGTATTACCTGTGTTCTGTTTCCCTTTTGTGTTGTGTTTTATGGTGATGATTGTCATTCCTGAAGGAATATTCATGTTATGTGTCTAGGAGTTTTTCCAAAGATAGTTTTGGGTCTTTACTGTTCTGGAAATTACATTGAATGACTTTGTCTAATGAAGAGCAAGAAAAAGTTGTGTGGTTAGTATGGGATATAGTGGCAGTTAAAAACTGCTGTTTTTAGGGAGGGAAAGGTAAAAGAGGAGTTTCAACTTTCAGTCTTCTTGTTAGAAGACTTTCAAGTGAACATAAAATTTGTTCTTTAGAGTTTATACGTGTGTTATGTTTTGGGGTATAGCTGTAAATTGTCTTCTGTAGGTGTGTTTTCTCAAGGTTTATTTTCTTAGAGCTATCTTTTTCCTGTTCTGTTACCGGCTAATGTGAATACTGACTAGTTGGCTGTAGGGCCACCTATATTGTTGTGGAGTTTAAGTACTTCCTTTGCTGTTTTTCAAGTGGCATACAAGGTTCTGTGTAGCAGACATACCTGTTGCATGCTTGGTCTATGAGCACCCTATATGATTAAGCTGGGGGTAAGAATTTCACAGGAAAGATGATCTTTTTCTAGTTGTGGCTAGTTTGCTTCTTTTATATCTCTTCTTATGGAGTTGCATCTCAATCCTGAGAACTAAAATTTTGCAGTGAAGAGGACTGTTAAGGATTTGGAGGATTTTCTGTGAGGTGGGTGATGAACAGTTGAATATCCCTTCGTGGTGGGTCTAACTTTTAGTCTTTTTTGTAGCTTCTGTGCAGTTACCTGTGATGTCAATTAACTATTTCCAGTGAGTCAGGGAGCTAATGACAAGGACAGTGGGGTCAAGTACTTATCACCAGAGCAGTGCTCACTAGCGTCTACATTTCTAAGTCCTGCAGGGGAGAAGAACCCTGGTGTAGCATGCAGAAAAAATCTAGGACCAGCTGAGCAAATGTTTGTAGAGTTAAGAATGAGGCAGTGAGGTGTTAAAGGAATAAGTAAGCATTGATTGGTATGGTGGTGGTGAGAATGATAGCCAAAACTGCACTTTTCTTCTGTTTGTCTGTTTATTAACTTTTGTGTGGCTGTATTTTTTGTTTTGCTTTCTCTGTTCTAGCTTTTGCTTCCCTTACTGCAGATGATGAAGATTAAATGGGCAAATGCAGCCCTCAGACAGCTTTCTAGTATAAGAGTTTGGAGTAATAAGCCTGGCTAAAGGTTTATGGCAATATGAAAACTGTGCAGAGGGGCTACTTTTTGGGAGTGGTGGGGGTGCAGGACAATATCAGTCTAGCATGGGTGGTTTTTAAATGCAACATGGGAGTGAGGAAAAAGAAGTGAGATGCTTAATAGCATCACCTTACAGTTGTCAGGGTAGCAACAGCTTGACTGTTAAGGATTGTGCTTGCTTATGTTCTGTGTTGATGCTTCCACATCACTTATCTAGTTAAAGGTGCTCAGCCTGCTCCTTGGACCTTGCCTTTTCGATACTGACTGCTCAAGCTGCTTGCCTAACAGTGGATCAGGCTTTTTTTTTTTCAGGTCTATGTGTTTAAAGCAGAGTAGGGCTTTTGTTTTGAGTCTTTTGCTCAGTAGTCTTTTGGGGTGTTGTTCCGAGCTACATTGGCAGCTGTGAGTAGGTAAGGGGTTTGTGTGTGTGTGGTGGCTCAGAGTTCAGAAATACATGGCAAAGGGATTCAGTATTTGTGGTTTTTATTCTAGATCTTGCCTTCTACATTCGAAGTCCAATGAGTGCTTCATGTGAGTTAGGGAGGTAAAGAGAAGGATTGTGGAGAGGGTTGCTTCTTGCAAGAACCATGATCATTTGCCTCTGTTGCACTTCTAGGCCCCAGAGGGCAGGAAAGGCCTGCCATCAGACTCTGATACCTCCTTGGAACAGGCAAGCACAGTATTGAGGAGCTTTGGAGGAGGCAGAGGCTTGGTATGGAGCAGGTGGAGCTGGTGTGGTGGTGATGGCTGTTAGCACAGCAGGTTTGCCTTGTTTTGTTTCTGGCAGATGATAAAAAGGAACTTGACAATGATGGCAACACTGCCGGTGTTTGATGGGAGCATGATGAACACTGAGGCTGTCTCGAGACCCATGGCACTAGGGAAGCCAAGTGGAGGGACTCCTTTTTGGGGCTGGAGTATGGGGGATGAGTTCAGGATAGCAGTAAACTGTTGGAAATGTAATACGGGGCAGAGGGAAAAGCAGTGTGTTACACTGCAGTATGAGCTTACTGCGAGCAGGGCAGTTCCAGCTTGGCTGGTTCATGGACTGTGTGTGGCCCATGTTCTAGATTGGCGCTTCCTCTGGTCTTGATGTCTTCATAGCTCCTTGAGCTGAAGGGGCTTAAGCTTCCTTCTCAGGCCCTGTCTTCTGAGAGCTGATCACTTGTGTCTGTCGCCCAAGTGCCTGTTGGGCATTCCCTTTCCAGCATGCTAGGGCTTTTGACTCTGAGTCATGTGGTCATTGGTATTTTGGAGCTTGGTTCCAGGCTGCCTTGGAAGCTCTTTTCTCTTGGCATCCCTTTTGATTGGTTAGGACTTCATCACTGTGTCTTCATGCTTCTGGTCTTGAATTCGGGCTTGCTGTTTGTCCATCTGGTCAGCTTGAGCAATCTCTGTAGGGGTCGTGTGGTCATGTCAGACTTTGTTCAGAGTCTCCTTAAAAGCTGTGTTTCCTTGCTCTTGTGACCCTGCAGATGATCTGGGCAGATGTAGTATTCCACGTGGGAGGCTTTCTCTTTTGGCTCCTCCTTGGGAAATTCTGCTTTTGCTGCTGCCCAGAAAGTCTGGCTTTGGTTCCTACTTGGAAAGTTCTGCTTTAGAAGTCCCTGGAAAAGTCATGACCCTTGGAGACATCTCTAGATGTTGCCAGCCAATTCTTCTGATGGTGGCTGGCCCCCTGTGTCAGAATGAGTGTGCTTTTTTGTGCATATAAAAGGCTGAGCTTTAAGTGATGTGAGGGAGGCAGAAGCTCATCCAACATAGGTCAATGTTGCCTCTGTGGGGATGCCCACTCAGGTTGAGCCTGCTGCCTTGAATTGCCATCATGGTTCTTGGAGCTGGTTTCCTGAAGGTCTTTGCAGGGTCCTTGGGGTTGGTAAGATAAGTAAGCATCAAAAGTGTTCTGCTGGAGCAATTCTGCAGGCAGTAAGCTTTGCAGTGGTGCCACCTGCATTGCTCTTGCTACTTCCTTTCCCACTTGAAATCCAGCCTCTCCAGTGCCTGATCTCAGCTATCCAGCAACCAAGTAGTGCATGAATGTTTTAATTCTGCTCTCAGAGATGAAGAGCCAGGATTTCAAGATGCTACTTGGCCTCTTCTGTAGAGAGTAAGATTTCCAAATCTGCCATCAGCATTGCTCTTGCTCCTTCTTTTCCCAACTGAAAGACCATTTGAATCCAAGCCTGAGCTCAGATCTCCTACAGATGAGTAGAGCACAAATATTTGGCTTGTGCTTCAAGAGATGACAAGCCACTACAGAAAGGTGCTGCTGGAATTCTTCTGCAGACAGGAAGCTTTGCAACGGTGCCACCTGCATTGCTCTTGCTCCTTGTTTCTTTCCTGAAAGTCGATTCGAATCCAACCTCTCCAGCACCTGAGCTCAGCTATCCTGTGGCCATGTAGAGTATGAATGGACTTGTGCAAAACGTTTGACACTGTCTCACATGACATCCTTGTTTCTAAGTTGGAGAGTCATCAATTTGATAGGTGGACCACTTGGTGGATAAAGAACTGGCTGGATGGCTGCACGCAAAAAGTTGTGCTCAATGGTTCAATGTCCAGCTGGAGATCAGTAACGAGTGCTATACCTCAGGGATTAGTGTTGGGACTGGTGTTCAACATCTTTGTCAGTGACATGGACAGTGAGATTGAGTGCGCCCTCAGCAAGTTTGCTGATGACACCAAGCTGTGTGGTTCGGTTGATACGTTGGAGGGAAGGAATG
>JASSUY010024129.1:0-11174 GCA_032466535.1 Forpus xanthops | reverse complement strand
TATCACTTCTCTATTTCCTTTTTTAACACGAATCAGAGTCTGTTCTATCTAACCACTGCTTCCTTATCTCGTTGACACGAATCAGTTACCCGGTTACAGAAGGAAAGGTCACATTTCATCATCTGGTCTCAGTATTGTTTCCTATTTCCACGAATCAGATTTACACATCTCACAAAATGACTTGGCATAAACTAGAGCAGCCCCAAGGCCACCCAGTCTGGTAACTCGATGAGTCTCCTGCTCCAAGCACCTTGCAACACAGCTCGAGATCTGCATCAGCTCCCTCACAACGCTGTCTCTTCATCTAGAATACTAAGCCTTTCTGAAGAAACCCAATGACTTTATTGGAGCAAGGCAGACGTCCAAAGCGGCGGACACCAGGAGAGCAGCAGCAGGAACTGAAACCTCCCCGACGGTCTCACCAGAAGAGCTGTGATTTAGTTGGGCTCCCCCAGGGCACAACACAGCAAAGTCTATTTGCAGAACAAAAGGGGGGCAATTAGCGCTGCAGACCTCACTCATTTCAGGGGAGAGAGAATTTCGGCCTCCAGATCTTTCAGCATCTTAAAGCTACAGTGAACAGTCTCCTTTCCAAACTAACCGCCATTTTAGATCAGAGGAAATAAACAGGGAATTCTTGGCTGGTTTCTAAAAGGGTATTTCACCTTCCCCCTTTTCCCCCCCTAAAGAAGATACAGTGTGAATCAGGACCCTCTAGGTAATTCCCCCCACCACCCAGCACAGCAGCAGGGCGCAGGAAGCCGGGCCCGAACCTCCGAGGCGCCCGACATTCATCAAGGGCGATTAAGGCAGAAACAAGAGCACTCGGGGCCCGGTACCCGGCTCGTCTCCGGCAGACCGCAGAAGCTTCCCGCGCCGGGCGGCCACCGGGCAGGAGACAGCTCCAAGGGACGGACGGGCGGGCTCGGTCGCCTCCCCGGTAACCCCGATGGGCTCAGATCTCACCTCCTGCCGCCGGTGCCGAGCCTCGGACCCTGCTCGCCGCTATGCTGCACCGAAACGGAGCGGAGCGGTGCGCGAACACCGGGCTGAGGCCATGAGCACCGCGCGCCCGCCCGCGGAACCGCGGCAGCCATTGCTCCGCGGGAGCCAGCAACCGCCACGTGACACCGGGCACTTCCGGGACAGCAGCAGCGAGCGGAGCCCGGCGTCACACCGCCCCCCCCCCCCACACCGGATCTATCGAGTTTCGTGGGGGTATCCCCGGCCCCAACCCTTGCTGATCGAGGCTCAGGGTTTGGGAGCGTTTTGGAGGCACCACGGCTGATCCGGAGACATTGGGGTGCCCCAAACGACACCATCCGTCCCCACATTCCTCACACCTCCGTTTTCATTCCACCCCCCGAAGCAAAAAGAGACAAAACCAAGAAAAAAAACTCAGCAAAAACGGAGAAGCGCCGCTCGAAGGAGCGCTCCCCGGGGGATGTAAACGGGGCGGGGAGCAACAGTTCCGCAGCCCTTTGCGCGCGCGGAAGGGAAAACGTAAGCGTTTGCTGCCACCATGTGTCCAAACATCGGTACTGCAGGTGGTGGAGGCGAATGGCTCCGGACGCCGCTCGCTGCTGCCATCGTGTGTCGATATCTCGGTACTGATGGGATTGGGGGCCGCGTTATGGCCCCGGGCACCGCCCGCTGCTCCCATTCTCTATCGGAAATTCAGCCTTGAAATGGGTGGTGATGGGGGAAAAGCAGCGGGGAGCCGCTTCGCAGTGCTACCCTGTGTCCAGACTCCGGCACTGCAGGAGGGGAAGCTGAGGTATGCGCCGGGAGACCGTCGGTGCTGCCATCATGTGGCCAATATTCGGTACTGCACACGGTGTAGGAAAGGGGCTGCGCTTGTGGCGCTGGACCAATGAAAACGGTGGGTGGAGTGATTGACAGACTTCTCAGCCAATGGCGATCGCGTGGTAGTAAGCAATCAGAGCAGAGAGAGGGCCGGGCTATGAGGGATTGACAGGACTCTTAGCCAATGATGACTGTGAGGGCAGTGACCAATCAGAGTAGAGGATGGGCTGGTTTACAAGTGATTGACGGGCTTCACAGCCAATGGCGACCATGGGAGCGTATCCCCAATCAGACTGAAGGTGGGGCGGGATACAAGCGATTGACAGGAGTCTCAGCCAAAGACAGCCAAAGAAGTCTCTTACCTTCTCTGCAGCTGACCATTGTCCTCCCAGGCACGTCCGGTTGATAACGAGCGCTGCTGTGGGTTGTGCTCGTAGAACTGGAAGAGAAGTTCCCAACCGGCACCCAGGTGACTGACACACGCGGTCAGGATCCATAGAGCAGCGGCAGAGGAATGTGCTGAGCACCTTGAGCTTGTGATAAATGACTCGCTTGGAAATTTGCAGCTTTTTAG
Organism: Forpus xanthops; assembly: GCA_032466535.1. Classification (NCBI taxonomy): domain Eukaryota; kingdom Metazoa; phylum Chordata; class Aves; order Psittaciformes; family Psittacidae; genus Forpus; species Forpus xanthops. The sequence continues at coordinate 8,794 of JASSUY010024129.1, read as the reverse complement.
GTTTTATTGACTAGAGATAAGCAAACAGCGCTGGATGCGCCGGGAGTCACCGCTCCACCAACACGCACACCTCTTAACACATGCTCTCGGTTTATATTGAGTTTCACAAGTCCCTCCCGCATGCGCACTGCCTCCTGGTGGTCTCGGGATGAAGTAAAGAGTCTTCCTCAGTGACCTTCCTACAAACTTTTTAAGGTTGAACGTTTCACTCTCTTGCACATGTCTCTTGCTGGTTCTCCCCCTTCTCAATCGTCCTTAAGCGGTCTTTACCTTGTCTGTTGTGTCTCATAGATAAAAGAACAAAAGGAACATCTGCAGTCTGCACCTTCACAAACCGGCCCACAGGACCCACCCCCAGGAAGCCCATGGCCGAATACAACAATGTTCAAAAAGATACACACAGCAACGCTTTAAACCAGCAATGTTTAAAAAAAAAAAAAAATACATTATACACAACAGTTTCGGTCATACAAGGAATAGATTGCTTAATTCCGTATCCATCTTTTTATTGACACGGATCATATTTACACATCTCACAAGCTCAAGGAGCAATGAGGATACCAAGACCCGAGGAGCAGCAGACTGCTCATACTCCATAACACAGTCAAGCTGGAGCTGCCCTGCCCACAGTTATCTCACACTGCTAAGGAACCAACGCTGCCTTTCCTCCAGCCTTATGCTACACTTCAAACTCCTTCCTGTCATCCTGACCGTGTCCCTCAATCTCCTTATCCTAAACAGGGGTCCCTCTACTGATGTTCCATAGTGCCATGGATCTTGAGACAGCCTGGATGCTCTGAACTCCCACATCGCAGTCCTGGGGTCTTGCTGCAGCTGCCAAGCTCCTCTTCATCATCTGCAACAAACAAGCAAACAAATGGAAACACGCTATGCTGGCCGTCATTCCCCCCAACCCAGCCGTCCAGGCCAGCTTGTTCCGTAACAACCCTCTGCCTCCTCCAACACCCCTCAGCATTGTGCTCACATGCTCCAAATTGATTGCAGAGACCGATGCTGGACCTCTCCTGCCCTCCAGCAATAGAGACAAATGACCATGGTGCTTGCGCCAAGGGACCGACCCACAATCCCTACTGTTACCTCCCTGCCTCACATCACACACTCCTCTGACTTCAGAGGCAGGTCCTGCAATACCAAACACAAATACTGAACCCCTTTGCCATGCTACTCTCAGCTCTGAGCAGCCACCCATGCACACAACCCACTGCCTTTTCATAGTCCTCCTCAGTTTGCATCTTCATCTCTCCTGAGTTAGCTACAGCACCTGAAAAGCAAATGCAAACAGAGACACACACTGAGAGAGGGTTCAAAGCTGCAGCCATGCCTCAGCAAGTCCCATCTTCCTCTCCCATCACTTTACTGCTCATCCACTGACCTTTGCAGGTCTGCGGTTCTCTTCTTTGCGCCCATGCACTGTCTACAGAACACAACAACAAGGGTTGCTTCTACTTTCACAAGAATTACAAGACACAGTATCAGTTGCCGACTCTGTCTGCTAACCATAGCTCACTTTGCCCAAGTCACCTCTGGGTCAGAGATCTCACTTCGCTCCTTGTTCTGCACCTCCTAATTTAAAACATAAAGCAAGCACTAAGCCAGTCAGGAGAATAAGGCATAACAACCAACCAACCAAAGGGGAATATGCTGTTCTGGTCAACCTCAGCACCCCATCAGCCGTCAATGTCAGCCTCTTTTGTGACACTCCTTTAGCTCCTCAACATTATGCTCCCCTACTCCATCTCTACTGCAGAGTACAACTTGGGTACTCTCCTCACCTGAAGGGTCTAGGAGGACAAAAGGGAAAAACATCCATGCTTGCAGCAGATTTGACCTACCTCACAAACCTTTTCTTCCCTGCCTCACCTCGCCCCCATCTGACTCCAGAGGCAGCGGACAGGACCTGCAATACCAAACACAAATAGTGAGCACCTATGCTATGATATTCTCAACTCTTAATCACCATCCACAACACAAAATCCCCTTACCTCCTCAGTTTGCAGCTTCACTTCTCTCCAGTTATCTGCATCACCAAAAAAAGAAATGGAAGCAGGCACACACTGAGAGAGCTGCAGCCATCCAAAAGCAAGCCCCATCTCACATAGCTTTACTGCTCATCCACTGGCCTTTGGAGGTCTTCCATCCTTTCATTCTGACCTGCACACCACCTGAAAACACTAACAATAAAGAATGCTGAAATAAGTTGCTACTTGGGTGTTCCAAGCATAGCTCACCTTCTCTGAGTCACCTGAAAGTCATTTCTCAGTTATAATGTGATGGAGAGTTTGAGCTAGGGAGGCTGTGTTAGTCTCAATGTGAGATCTGAGTGGATGTATGAGCCAGTCAAGTGTCAGATTGAGCCTAAGTGAGTGTGAATTAAAGTCTGAGCCGAAGTGTCTGTGCAGTTTAAATGGGAGTATGAGCCTGAGCCAGTGTGTGTGAGAGGGAGACTTTGTGGGTCTGTGGATTTAGAATGTGAGTCTGAGCCTTAGAGCCTCAGCAGAAAAGTGCCTGCGTGGTCAGAAAGGGAAAATGATTATGGGCCAATCTGTGTGAGAATAAGCCTACGTGACCTGTGAGGTTTGAATGTGAATCTAAGCCAGCAAAAGAAAACCAGAAAAATAAAGCTAAATCCTGAGAACTAAAATTCTGCAGTGAGGAGGACTGTTGGGGATTTGGAGGATTTCGTGTGAGGTGGGTGACGAGCAGTTGAATGTTCCTTTATGGTGGGTCTTACTTTTAGTCTTTGTAGGTTCTGTGCAGTCGCCTATGAAGTGGATTAGCCATTTCCAGTGAGTCAGGGAGATAGTGACAAGGATGGTGGGGTCAAGGACTTATCACCAGAGCAATGCTCACTAGTGTCTACATTTCTAAGTTCTGCAGGGGGGAAGAACCTTGATGAGCAAACATTTGTAGAGTTAAGACTGAGGCAGTAAGGTGTTAAAGGAATAAGTAAGCATTGACTGGTATGGTGGTGGTGAGAATGATAGCCAAAACTGCGTTTTTCTTCTGTTTGTCTGATTAGTGACTTTTGTGTGGCTGCATTTTTTTGTTTTGCTTTCTCTTTTTTAGTTTTTGCTTCCCTTACTGCAGATGATGAAGATAAAATGGGCAAATGCAGCAATCAGACAGGTGTCTTAGTATGAGAGTTCTGAGCTGTAAGTCTGGCTAGAGATCTATGGCATGATGGAAACTATGCTGAGGGCCTCCTTTTTGGGAGCAGGGGGTGGAGGACAATATCAGTGTAGCATGAATGGGTTTTAAATGTAGCATGGGGGTTAGGAAAAAGGAGACATTTAGGAGCATCATCCCACAGTGGTCAGGGTAGTACAGCTTGACTGTGTTATGGGGTGCATTCGCTTGTATTCTGCATTGGAGCTTCCCTGTCGCTTATTGTGTTAAACGTGCTCAGCCTGCTCCTTGGACCTTGTCTTTTAGTTAGTGATTGCTCAAGCTCGTTGCCTAAGAGTGGAGCAGGCATTTTTTTTTTCCAGGTTTATGTGTGTAAAGCAGAGTAGGGCTTTTGTTTTGAGTCATTTGGTCAGTAGTCTTTTGGGGTGTTGCTCCAGGCTGCCTTTGCAGTGCTGAGTAGGTAAGGCGTTTGTGTTTGGGGGTGGTGGCTTACAGTTGAGAAAAACATGGCAAAGGGATTCAGTATTTGTGTCTCCTATTCCAAGTTTTGCCCTCTAAATTCGAAGTCAGATGAGTGCTTCATGTGAGTCAGGGAGGTAAGAAAAAGGATTGCGGAGGCGGTCACTTTTTGCAAGAGCCATAGTCGTTAGCCTTTGTTGCACTTCCAGGCAACAGAGGGCAGGAGAGGCCTGGCGTTAGGCTCCAGCATCTCTTTGGAATTCTCTGGGAATAAGCTTAGAGGGTCCAGGGCCGGAGAGTCAGCTTGGCAATGGGTGTGGTAGTTTATCTAGAGTCGATATCAGAGTCAGAGTCTGGCTTCAGTGTCTGGGTGTCAATTTGTGTGTGCATTTCAATCTAAGACTTGGTGTAAGTGTGTGGCCTGAGACTTGGAGTGCTGTTAAGCATTATTTTTTTGGCTTTGCGGTGAATAATGCCGATTTGTTCTTGCAGAGGGCGAGATCCGTAACAACATGTCAGAGGCTGGTGTCGGAAGGTTGAGCAGAGGGATTTTACCAGGTGGGCAAACTTGTGGTGTCAGTAGGAGGTGAAGCCTGATTCTTCTGGCTGGCTTATGACTGGGTGTATGTTTTTAATTTGGAGGTGCAGAGCGAGGAGCGGGCGAGATCTCTGCCCCAGAACTGACTTGAGCAAGGAGAGCTTTGCTGCGGAGACTGACATAGCAACCGACTGTGTGTCTTGTCATTTTTCTGAAAGTAGAAACAACTCTTTTGTTGTATTTTGTAGACAATACCCAGGCTCAAAGAAGAGAACCAAAGGCCTGCAAAGGCCAGAGAACGAGCAGTAAAGTGACGGGAGAGGGAAATGGGAGGCGAGGAGCTCTGAGCCTTCTCTCAGCATATGCCTGCTTTCATTTGTGTTTGAGGTGCTGCAGCCAAATTGGGAAAGATGAAGGTGCAAATTGTGGAGGGCTGTGAGGAGGTAAGCGGGTTGTGCATGTGGGTTGTGGCTCAGACTGGAGAAGAGCAGGGCACAGGGTTTCAGGATGTGTGCTTGGTGTTGCAAGTACTTCCCTCTACCTTTGGAGTCAGGTGAGTGCTTGAGGTGAGTTAGGGAGGGAAGGAGAAGGATTGTGGGGTCGGTCACTTTTTGCAAGGGTTATGGTCATTTGCCTCTGTTGCAGTGCTAGGTCCTGGAGGGCAGGAGAATCCCGGTGCCAGGCTCGGGAATCATTTTGGAACTGGCGAGCACAGTGTTGAGGAGCTTTAGAGGAGTAGGGGTGGGTACCGGGCAGGCTGGGCTTGACGGCTGGGGCGGTGGTGATGATGGGTGGTACAGCACATAGCAGTGGATGGGCAGCAATGCAGAGACACAGAGGCCCTGCCAGGCTTGCTGGTGCCACTGAGACACTAGATTTCTCAGTGCCTCTTTTTTTAAGCAGGCAACTGCCTTTTGGACAAATCCTGTCTATTGTAAGCATCGGGTTTGTGCTTCCCTATAAACCTTTTCTTCATGTCTGGACTAGCAAGCTGAGACAAATAATGGTGGGAACAGCCTTGTTCAAATCAGAGTCCATGCCAAAAAATAGAGGTTATGGGCAATAAGAACACCCAGGGTGATTAGAGACTGCTGAGAGCTGCCTGTTCCTGAGCTCAGCCTTTCTGGCAGCTGTGCAATTGCAGGTCCTGTAATGGCTGTAGTGCAGCAGCTGCATTGCCAACCTTCAGCATTTTAAAACATTATTAGTCATTATGTTTTTTGACATTACTGAACATTAATTATACCTTGGAGACACAGGGAGCAGTGGAACACCAATTCTCTTGGGTCTGATGAAGCCATGTCAATCAGCAGGATGGACTTGAGAACACTTCCATGGGGTCATTACAGTCAAAGATCATTGGCATGTTTTGCTAATGCAGTTACTACTCCAGAATACAGTCACTTTCTTCATGGTCACATCATCACACAAGGAGAGCTATCTGAAGAGGTCTATTCAGGTTTGTTCTTGGTGTTGGGAAACCCGAAATCCCTGTGCTGCATCCACTGATGGCTCTGATCATCTGATCCTGTGGTATGGCACTTAAATAAAACCCAATTTAATTGCAAAAGGCTCTTTATTTTTTAATACGGCTGTATTCTGAACTCTACATTGTGCAGAGGGGAGTGGATTTTCCATGGTGTCTGGACATCAGCCAGCAGGAAGGTCTCTTAAAAGAAAGGGACACTCTTCAAACAGCTGAGTGACGTAAATCCATCGTGTTCTCACAGTTTTTCTTATTTTGGTAGCTCTTAACCGCAGTGGTTCCAGAAACAGTGCATTTGTGGGGTTTATTTTAGTAACAGGATGTTGGCTGCATTTCAGAATATGGACTTTCATATCTAGAGAAAGCTCTAGGTAGTCATCCTGCTGGCAACCTGCAGAAAAGGGGCCCAATTCTGCTCCGCAGATGATGCAAGCCAACTGCAGTCCTTCTCCCCTCAGCTGCTTCCTTCTGGATTCACATCAGCATCACCAGAGCTGTGGAAACCAGCTCCAACGGGGTGGCCATCTGCCTGCTCCAGATGGTTTGTAGCTGGTCACACATTAACTCCTTTAAACAGGTCTGTGTTAAGGTGTCAGCCTTCCAAAACACTGCCCCAAATTCACTGAAGGTTTAAAATGGCCAAGTTCAATGATCTTACACTCTGAAGGAATTTGACCCTTCAAATTCTTCTAACCACTGCAATACTGTGTTGCAATACTGTTAATATCCGGATTGCCTCTGTGCGAGGCCTGTGGCATGTTTGACCCTTCTCATCCCTCTGGGAGTGCCAGCAGATGAGCCCCATCGAACCTCACTGTGCAACTGGCAGAGTCCTTATTGCTGTCACAAGAGAGGGAAGGAGCAAAGTTGTCAGCATCCAGTGCGAGTGCAGAGCTCAGCCTGCGAGTTTGCACCAACCTACATCCCCCTCGACAGTGACAGGCTGATCTGAGAAAAGGGAAGCAGAAGCAGAGACAGGGCTGACGCACTGGTGACAGAGGAGACCACAGGGCACATCAGACCAGGTCCTGTTCTGCTTCCAGCAAGACTGGGATCCATATGTCACCACAGAAACACAAAACACCTCTTCTGAAAGCAAACAGAGTTGATTTCAAGCAGCAGCAGCAAAACACAAGAGGAGTTTCACCCACAACTCTTCTATGTGCATTTTGTTGTCCAGTACCTGGCTCCTGGGAGGTAACTTTTCCCCCCTACACCTGAAGAGATAGGGCTTATTATTTTCAAAGTCCTTTTTCCCAGGTTTCTGCCTGCTTCTCTTCCTCCTCTTTGCCAGGCCTGGGTATTGATCTCATCAGGGTCACAAATAAACTTCAAAGGGACTCACACTTGTGCTGTGTGTTGTGGACCTTGAATGGCACCGTCTGAGCCTTATCATGTCCATTCCTGCCTCCACATGAGATAATGGCACTGCAGGAACCCTATGGCCTTCACTGGCCACACCAGTCACACAACAGCCAGGACGTGCATTGTTCTCTGCCAACTACTTCTAGTTCTTCATAGCTGCCACTGCAGTACCATCCTGGAGGCAGCACATTCACCCATCCTGGGGAGGAAAAGCACCATCCCCAGCTCACCAAGCCCTGCATGGAGCCATGCCATTTGGAGCAAAGACCAGGGAGCCTTGCTGCTTTCACCTAGAAGAAGCCTGGAGTGACACTTTCGTTTCTCCAGTCCATTTTCCAACCTCAGAAGATGTAGCAGAGATGTGCACACTATCTGCCTCAAGTGTTGACCTGAGCTCAGTCTACGTCTGTTGCCAAGCACATCAGGGTGGCCTGAGCCCCCAGGGTGGGTCATGGTGATGTGAACACCACCGAAGGAAGAAGAAACTGTTCCAAAAGTAAGACATGTTCACACTGAACTTTACATTGTTCTGTCTTCATTTGTGAGAAGGTTTTGGTGATCTGTGAATAAAATCTTCTGACTATGCCAAAACATGCATTTCTTGAAGAAACAACATCAGGAAAGCTTTGCAAGTTGCTCTTTCCCCTTTAACTATCACTAAAATCAAGAAGAGCTCAAGCCCAGGCTGCCACAGCAGCAGGCACTCTTTTGGCCTGAGATACCCTAATTTCATTATGGCACATGAAATCAGAGTGGCTATGACTCACCACCACTACTACATAGTACTTCATGATGTCACATTATACCTCAGAGCAAGAAAGTGGAATATTAACAATACTTCACATTTCTGGGTGGTGACACCACAGCTATAAAGCACCAGGGGAGCATTTATACAGCTGAACCAAGCCTCGCTTTCCACTGCAATTTTCCATGCATTAGAAACAGATTTGGTTACAGCTTCTTGGTTACAAGCAGCTGCACTTAGGTGGAATTTCAGTCCCGTTACAACCCACATTCCATCCAAACCAAACCTTCCTCCCAGATGCTGGACAAACACAAACACCCCAGCTGAGAGATGGTGTCTAGCATTCCCCCTTCCTATCTTCCCACCCTGCCAACCAAACCTCAGCACTGTGGTGGGAATCCCCGGTTCAGGGGGGATCCCAGCTCTTGAGGTGCTGGTGGGTGGATGGAAGAGAGGAGAAGGCTTCCCAGAGCAAGCTGCCCCTCACCATTATCGAAATGCTGATGGCAGAGGGGACATCCCCTAAGTCTTGGAGGATGTGCCTTTGACAGGCTCCTGTGTTAGGGGTCTCAGCCTACAGCCAGCACATGGCAGGTCCTAAGCCATCACTCCACAGGGAGGTCCACAGCCTCTTACCACCACCTGGGGTGGGGGTCCCTGGTGAGCCCCTGGTCCCTAATCAACGTGCGTGGGAACCTCAGGGGGTCCCCATCCCATAACCAATGAACAGAAGGGATTTAGATGCCAGTTACCAAACAGGGGGATCCCTTCCTCGCCAAAAACAAACCCCAATTCCCTCAACAACACTCATTGGGGGTCCCCATCCCCAAACCCCACGGCGGGCTCTGGCTCTGGTCAACACGTGGGGGGATCCCAGCTCCTGCCTCCCCACGGGGGCATCTCCGACCCGCAGCCCGAGCACGGAGGAGGGGTCCCACCGCTTTCACGGCGAGGGCCGGGCCGCTCCGGCCTGCACCGCCCACAGCGGCAGCCCCGCGGCCCCGGGGGCGGGGAGGCGGCCCCGGTCGGGCCCATAGGGCGGGAGCGGCCGTAG
>JASSUY010024128.1:36133-46862 GCA_032466535.1 Forpus xanthops | reverse complement strand
AAGGAGCTGGCAGATGAAGTTGCTAAGCCACTGTCCATCATATTTGAAAAATCATGGCAGTCAGGTGAAGTTCCTGGTGACTGGAAAAAGGGAAATATAAAAACCCCATTGTCATGAAGGGGAAAATGGATGAGCCGATGAACTACAGACGAGTCAACCTCACCTCTGTGCCTGGCAAAATCTTGAAGCGAATTGTCCTGGAAGGCATGCTAAGGTACAAGAAAATAAACAAGGTGCTTGGTGACAGCCAGCATGGTTTCACTAAGGGGAAATCCTGCCAGACTAATCTAGTGGCCTTCTATAATGAGCCTATAGAAAGGATGGACAGGGTAGAGCAGTTGATGTCATCTACCTGGACTTGTGAAAAGCATTTGACACTGTCTCACCTGACATCCTTGTCTCTAAGTTGGCGAATCTACAATTTGATAGGTGGACCACTCCGTGGATATAGAACTGGCTGGATGGCCAGATGCTTGCTCAGCAAATGGATTTTACTATAGAACACTTCTCAGTCCAACAGCAGATCAAATAACACACTTCTCATAAAAAAGGCTTCTTAATATCATAATGAATGACTGTCACAAGTATATTATTACTTACCCATTGACGTCAAACTTACCAACATAAGATTTTGTGAGGACTTCAAATAATGAACAAAGCTGTAATTAATAATTGGTCTATCTACATAAAATTATTCTTTGAGGTGGTTTCTGTTTATTATAATAATAAAACTAGGTATAAAAGAATAAGTCCTTTAACTCTTTTACAGTGTGTGCTTGTCATGGGTTCAGCAGTAGCAGTCATTTTTTTCCTTTGTAGTAGCTGGTGCAGCACTGTGGTTTTGTCTTTTGGCCTGGGAACTGAGCTGATAACACCAGTATTTTCAGTTACTTCTTGGCAATGTTTTGGTCTGACCAAGGACTTTCTGAGTCTCATGCTCTGCCAGGGAGGAGGGGAAACTGGCAGGAAGCAGAGACAGGACACCTGACCCAAACTGACCAAAGAGGTATTCCATACCACAGCACGTCATGTTTGGGATGTAAAAATGGAGGGCAGAGACCCGAAAGGTGGAGGGTGCACTGCTTGGTCGGGCTGGGTGGTGAGTGATTTTATTCTTTCCTTGTATTTGCCTTGTAATTATTATTATTGGTGGTAGCAGTAGTAGTTTGTGTTATACCTTTCTTACTAAAATGTTCTTATCCTAACCTATGAGAGTTGCATTCTTTCAATTCTCCTCCCCATCCTCCCGGGACTGGGGGAAGAAAGAAGGGGGAGTGAGTGAGCTGAACTGCTGAGGGCCTTAAACCATGACACAAGGATACGGTATCATTGGCATCACAGAAATATGTTGGGATGGCTCCTATGATGGGAGTGTTGGAATGGAAAGTTATAGGCTCTTTAGGAAAGACAGGCCAGGCAGACAAGGAGAGGGAGTAGCTATTCATGTTAAGGGTAGGGTGGAAAGCATGGAACTCTGTCTGGAGAACTTGTGGGTCAGGGTCAAAGGGAGAACAGCAATAAGGGCATTACTGTGGGAATCTGTTACAGGCCACCAGATTAAGGAGAGTTCTGTGGATGAAATGCTCTATTGATAGATAAGAGCAGCCTCACTTTTGCAGGTCCTTGTTCTTCAACCACCCTGATATCTGTTGGCAGGGGCATTACGGCCCAAGACAAGCAATCTAGGAGATTCCTCGATTGTGTGGAAGACAATTTCCTCTTGCAAGTAGTAGAGGAGCCAACAAGGAGTGATGCCATGCTTGACCTCATACTCAGCCACAGTGAGGGGCTGGTTGAGTATGTGGTGTTCTGGGTCAGCCTTGGCTGTAGAAATCATGGTTGTGTTTGAGATCCTCAGGACAGTGAGAAGGGCACACAGCAAGCTCTCTGCCTTGAACTTCAAGAGAGCAGACTTTTGCTTGGAGAAGAGAAGGCTGCATGACAAACTCATAGCAACCTTACAGTATCTTAAAGGAGACTACAAGGATGCTGGAGAACTACTTTTAATTATAGACTCTAGGGATAGGACAAGGGGTAGTGGGTCCAAACTTAAATTTAAACAGGGGAAGTTTAGGTGAGGTACTGGAATGGATTGCACTGAAGGAAGTCGTGAATGTCCCGTCTCTGGCAGAGTTGAAGGTTAGGTTGGACGGAGTCTTGGGTTACATGGTTTAGCGTGAGGTGGCCTGCCCATGGCAGGGGGTTTGGAACTAGATGATTTTAAGGTCCTTTCTAACTCTTAACTATTTTATGGTCTTAGGCTTATTTGGGTTGAGGTCTAGGGATGAATATCCATCTAGTAGATTTTTATTATTTATTATAATATCTTTCTGAAAAAAAACCAGTAAAAACTCATTATGGAGTACATTCTACAATATTAAAATCTAAATTTCAGAAAGCACAAGATATTAAGAAATGTAATTAACATAGCACATTGTGAAGTTAAACATTAAGTTAAATGCAAATAATTTGTTAAAATGACTCAGTAATAGGGCACATTGTTGTATTTAAATTTGGGTCTAAAAGTTACTGTAAAAAACATTGTATCAGCCATATAATTATCTATAGTTTTAGCAAGAGGTGAAAATAATCAAAGTTTAATATTAGTATTGCATACATACACAGAATAACAACATTGTATTGTTCTAATTTGAGGAAGAATAACAGCTTTATGAGGTTATTAGTAATATTTTGCACTTACTTTGAAGAACTTTTATTTGGATCCCCAGTGATTTATCAAAGAACTACCTGTTGCTTGACAAATGAGATTAAAAAAAAAAAAAATTGATTGCAGTCATGAACTAATTTGTTATAGGATCATAGAACAGTTTGGGTTAGAAAGGACCTGAAGATTATCTATTCCAACACCCCTGCCATGGGCAGGGACACCTCCCACTAAACCATGTCACCCAAGGCTATGTCTAACCTAGTCTTGAACACCGCCAGCAATGGAGCATTCACAACTTCTCTGGGCAACACATTCCAATGCCTCACCACCCTTAACAGTAAGAACTTTTCCTTATATACAATCTAAATGTCTCCTCTTTAAGTTTGAACCTGTTACCCCTTGTCTTCTCACTACAGCCCCTCATGAACAGTCCCAGCATCCCTATAGGCCCCCTTCAGATACTGGAAGGCTGCTATGAGGTCTTCATGCAGTCCAAGCTGAATAGCCCCAACTTTCTCAGCCTATCTTCATACAAAAGGTGCTCCAGTCCCCTGATCATCTTCATGGCCCTCTCTGGTCTTGTTCCGACAGTTCCATGTCCCTTTGATGTTGAGGACACCAGAATTGTACACAGTGCTCCAAGTGAGGTCTCACAAGAGCAGAGGAGGGGCAGGATCACCTCCATCAACCTGCTAGTCATGCTCCTTTTGATGCAGCCCAGGATATGATTTGCTTTCTGGGCTGCAAGCACACACTGCAGTCGGCTCATGTTCATTTTCTCATCAACACCCCAAGCCCTTCTCTTCAAGGCCACTCTGAATCACTTATATTCACTTATAATTGCTAAGAGACTTTCTTTTTGCAAGGATTCACATGGGAAAGATGAGGATTAATGGGCACGAGTTACTACAGGGGAGATTCCAACTGAGCACAAGAGTAAAATTTTGCACATTTGAATAATCCCCCCAGGGAAGTGATGGATTCCTCAACACTGGACACAGTTAAGACTGAGCTGGACAGGGCGTTGGGATATCTAGTCAATGTCATGCTTGCTTAGAAAGGTTGGACCAGATAATGCTTGAAGTCCATTCCAATCTGTTATTCTATGGTTCTGTCTAGGGCAGACAGATGCAAAAATGCTGTTCTTCCCTGTTCCTGTGTCTAGTCAGCAGTGACACTGAAGATGCATACCCGCTTTACATTGCAAGGGAAGCTATGCACAAAAGACAGCCAACTAATAAAAACTCCCAAGTTAATTCATCCTGTAAGAAATAGGTGACAGACATCAGTGGCTATTTCTTTGTACACTATTTATTAGTGTTAAAGAAGTTATTCATACAAGCAATTTGACCTTTCGATGAAGGTTAATTTTATAAACCTTGAATGCTTTATTTAAAGTTTGACGCTAATGTCTTCATAAGAAGAGCCTTCTTATTGTTCCATAAGAGTCTCAGTTGATGTGATACAGTATTTTGTTTAATGCAATATGTATGCCCTCTAACAATGTTTCCCTTAATCTAAAAATATTTTAACATAATATCATTTTGCAAAGATAAAGAAAAGAAAGGAATATTGAAAATTAAATACTCTGAGGAACAGAAGGATAAAGAAAATTACTGGCTAGTACCAGGTTTTATTCACCGTCAACCAGTTGATAGAAGTGACTGACTTGAACAAAAAAAATGTAAGACACATTATTAAAATCAGTTTTTGCACTGAAGAATGCAAAGGTAGTAAATACATTCTAAAATCATACTTGTAACTCCAGTACAGCATAAATTAAATTTAAGAAAAATGTAGGCAATACTATGCAAAGAAGATATGTAAATTACGTGTCCAAGAAGAAACCAAATAGTCACTGGGAAGGAAAATTATATAACAATAAATCAATATGTGCTTAAAAAACAGAAAAGGTATTATGATAGATTCTAAAGTTATCTTGTATTTAATGCTGTCTCATGCATAAGCAAAAGTTTTCCATTGAAGCAAAATACTTCTTTGGAACTGGTGGACTAAAAGTGATTCTTTAAGGAGCCTAAAACTTGAAGGCTTATTGTAAATAGATTCAGGGTGGGGGACAGGGGCAATCTCCCCTCTCTCCAAACTGTCACAAGCTGCAAACCTGATAATAGAATTTATGATACAATGCATGCTTAGAGATTACCAGTACAGATGTTATAGGAGAGAATACATGCCCTCTTGTAAAATGTTACAGAGACTTTATCATTATTCATGTTTATCTGTTCCCTGTTTTCATTTTATGTTTCACTGATATATGGTAATGGATAATATCAACCACAGTATATCAGGCTAGGCAAATGCATGACTTAATCCTGTACGTTGAAGAAAAACACCCAGAATGTCGATTCTGAAAATGTAATCTTGCTGTATATAATTATCAATGAAATTGTCTGTGCATTTAAATCCAGCCCCGGAGGTTAATCTTGCAATTGAGAGTTACATATTTGCCTCCTTATGAAGAGAAAAAGTCTTGTATCTTGTGAAATAGGAAGGATTAAGCATAAAAGTAAATTCTTCCTGTGAGGAAATCTTTCAGGAACTGAAAATAGTTTCTCAGGTGTTCTTCGCAAATTGCTAGCATATTCTGGAAGAAAAAAAATATTCTCTGAATATGGCATTTTCCTTACTCTTATTTATTTTTTCTAAATAAGTCATTATGATAGTAATAAAGCTATGTAATTCTCTACTTAGTGCCATGTATATTAATTTTTTAGAAAGCTTCATGAACTGCATATTTGAGCAGCTACATATTAACATCTATACTTAAGCATAAAAGTGTATATCACTTTTTTCACAAATTTTACTACAGTAAACAGAGTACTAGGAATTAAATCCAAATACAGCTTCTCCTAAATGCCAATGAGATTACTGATATCTTGGCTGCATAGCTTGAACAATCCTAAATATGATATAAATTTTTCTGGAAATACACATACCATAAATTTGCCTACATCCATCTTGTAAGAAACATCAGGACAGTAACTGAATGTCCCAGGATACTGTCTGAGCTGCAAGCAAACCAAACACCACATCTTAGTCAATCAGGCTCCCAAATAGGTTTTTGATTTATAACAAGATTACATACTGGAAAGACATAAAAAGTGAACAGATTAGCAGCATTCCAAGTATGGCTGAGTTTGTTTTAAGTTTGATTTTTATCACATTGAAGATATCATTTCTAATGGAAGATGTTCTTACATGTGCCAGGCAGCAGTTTGCTCAGACATTATTTCATGTCTACATTGACACTGATTAAGTATTTACTAATTTGAGTGCGATACTGATGGAGATTATTTCAAAATAAGAAAACAAAATTTCAGTGGAGTGGATCAAGTTTATTCCCATTCTAAAACTATGTAAACTCCTCAAGATACTGTAATTTTGCAGGCCCAGCTCTTGGAAAACCTATATGGGCTGTACTCACAGCAGTGCATTTGCATCATTAATTTTAAGCTGTGGCTTTCCTGACTTCAAAGAGAAATTCAGATACAGAATGTGTCCATTGCAAACAATTTCTATGATCCCTGCTTTTGTGATACTTTCTGATCTTCTAGTTGTAAGCACGTCCATAGACCTTAGGTATTTGGTCATCTTTTAAAGTTATACAAAATGATAAGCCTACAAACAACTCTGGAAAATGTGCCTAGTTTTGTAGCTTCTGTAGGTAAGAGATTATTCATTATAGTAATACCCACAGCTATCTGCAGGCCATGCAAATGGATAGATAACATTTCACAAGATGTCTTTAAATAATGTTTTTAGAAGAGCAGCATGACGCAAATTTACAGTATCCAGTAACTTTTGTCCATAAAGATCCCAAACTGCTATCTCATTGGTACCTAGATACTACCTCACCTCTAAGACAGGATATGGAATATTTTTAAAGGTGTGTGTCAACACTAAACATAGACAAAAAGTGGTGAAAATTAACGTACTTTGTTCAAAGGGCTTAGGAATTTGTAAGTAAGCCAAATATAATTGCTTGAAATGGAATATATCTGAACTCTAAACTTACACCTCTTCCTCTTGTAAAAAAAAAAGTAATGATGGGGGATAGTCAAAGCCTAAAATAGCATCCTTTCATATGAGTCAGGAAAATTGGTTATGTTGTGACTGTGAAAGTACTGAGCAATTCTTTCTGCTCTATTTGTTTAATGTACTCTGCAATATCATCTTCATAACTGTACTGGCTGAGTCCTTTTCAGAATACATTTAAGCAGTATGACCAGCATGTAGTTGTATGATTTGTTGCTATCTATTAATTACTACTGTTTATATGGTAGCAACTATTGATATCAATAATAGATGTTACTTGAAGGAATACTGCTTACTCCAACAGCTTTTAGAATCTTTCCAAGGGTACTGTCTACCATGAGAATGGAAAAGGCTTCAGAGAGAGGACTTGCCTGCAGTGAAGGAATTTTTAAAAATTATTCTTTCTTTTCCCTATTTTTAATGCTGCAAGGTTTTTATGGCATGCAAAATACCTGCAGAGAGGGATAATCACTTCCTTTGATCTGCTTCTATGCTCTCTTGTTGATACAGTCCAGGAGGCTGTTGCTGTTCCATATGAGCCAGGCACACTGCTGGCTTGTGTTCACTTCATTAACTGCCAAGAGACCATTATCTCTGGTTCCAGCCTCTATCAGTGTTGGGATATCTTCCTTTTCAGGTGCAGGAATTTGCATTTGAACTCACTGAATTTCATAATATTTCTGTTGCCCCATTCCTCTAGCCTGTCTACATCACTGTGGTTGACAGCTCTGCTCTTCAACCTGGTTCCACCAGTTCAGTGCCATTTGCAGACTTGATAAGAATGTACTCTTCCTGCCTTTGAATCATTGATAAAGACGTTGAAGAGGACAGGTCCCAGAATAGATCCCTGTGTTACTCTGGTTGCTACTCTCCTTTGAGACAGTAGTGTGACAAGTTAACC
Source organism: Forpus xanthops (assembly GCA_032466535.1). Classification (NCBI taxonomy): domain Eukaryota; kingdom Metazoa; phylum Chordata; class Aves; order Psittaciformes; family Psittacidae; genus Forpus; species Forpus xanthops. Next base: position 39,237 of record JASSUY010024128.1, on the reverse strand, counting down.
AGCCAGCCAGTTCTTACCTTTGACCACCCATCCAGACTATAACAGCATATGGTGTCTACTGCAGAAAAGTACTTAATAAACCATAACACACAGGGGAAATTAATCTTATCAGGTGTGAATAATCAAAAAGAGCATTGGATGCCAGTGTGGTTAAGTAGTAATAGACAGAAAAAGTTGATAAAATTGCAGTTATCTGGAAAAGAGAATTGTGGGAATAGCTGTGGAACAAAATAAACTAGTGCACGTTAAGAAAAATAATTAAATGGGTTAAAACATATGCAGAATGACAAAATATTTGCAGGTTCTTCTACTGGCACAGTGAAGGGATTTGTACATATCTGCAGCAGATGAAAAAAACAACAAAGCCAGGGAAAGCATTGACAAAGAAAATAAGGAAAATTAACCACAAGGTAGAGTACACATAGTGAAAATCAGTATTTTTTGCCATGTCACAGAGGAGTCTTCATGAAATCCTGAAGTGCAATGAAGAAGGAAGACTGGGGAGGCAAAACAAAAGCGACGTACATTAAGCTTCTAAATTTTCAGCAGTTTTCTATAATAATTAAAAGCATAAAATGGCTGCTGTTCACTGAAGGTGTCTTTAAAAGTTCAGCATATTGAGACTTTAAGGTTATCCAGCAGGCCTCCCTCTAACCCACTGTTTCACAAGAGAAAGGAGGTAAAAAAATAGAATTATATAATGTCTATTGATGAAGCACAGGTTTTACTCTATTAATGGATTACATTTGTCATGTGTCTAAATTAAAATTTGTTATGTGCAATGGAGGTATTTGAAAAGCCTTGGAGCATCGGTTTGCATTTCCTAATGCTCCTTTGTTATTCCACAATTTTCTTTAGAAAGCAACATGAGTAACCTCTATCTTCTGTTTATCTGGAATTTTATCTGGAAAGTAAAAATTTGCTTTCTTTTTCTTTTTTAGAACATGCTTCTGTAATCTACTCAATTTTCCCAGCTGGCCTTGACAGTAGCAAGAGGAGAATCTTGCACATACCTCTTTCTATCAACTTCCCTTATACTTAAATGTCAGTTAAATCTAAAAAGTTGAATTAGTTTCTAATATTGAGGAGCTTCATCCTGGAGGAGCTGTACCAACTTACCATTTGCAACAGAAGTGGATCCAGTGAGGGCCAAAGTCTTACTTGCATTTCCATTTGTGAAGAAAGCAGATGCTGATTAATGAGGTATTTGGAACCTGCAGAATCAATAAGTATGTAAATTGCTTTTTCATATTCTCCTGATTTCAGACCATTAAAAGGCTGCAGTTGCAGCATACACTGTGTGTTCCTTAATAGACTGAAGATTGAAAGTTTTTAAGTGTCAGGGAGAGAGAACATTAAGAAAGAGGGTGACACCAAATACTTAATAAAAAGTGTTAGAAAGTAAAAATTCATAAATTCTTGATTATTCAAGTAACAAATATACTGAAAATACAAGTGCAAGTAATTAATTACTTCAATGATCAGACTAAGCAGATAATTTTCTCTCTCCCTCTGTTCTTTCCACATCTTTTGTGTATTTGGCTTCAGATAAGTGACAGCGATAAGCATTCTGCTGAAAACAATTAAGTCAGGGGAAATTACAGTCACTAATGAATTCAGGATTCTTTTATCTGTAACTCTGAGTTGATCAGTGTGAAAATATTTATACTTTAAGAGGAAAAGTGTGTTGTTTCTAAGTATTTTTTTTTTTTCCATTATTTTCCAGGGAACTTATAATTCACAGTATTTAACAACTAAGTATGTATTGCCAGACCTAAATTCCATAGTGTTTGCCACATTAGAAACTTCTCTTTCAGAGCACTGATTAGAAGAATCAAATGTTTCTTTCAGGAGTTTCTTTCAGGAGTTCAGAAACTACCCTTGTCTCTTCTTAGTAATATTGTAAAGACACAATTTTTACAAAGGAAGATATTAACCCTTAATATATATAAAACTGTCCATTCTGCTCTTAAGAAGATAGGTTGGAGTTCATGTTATTTAAAAGGCATAGCAGAAATTGTCATGACTATTGTACATTTTTAGTTTGCGATTTTATAGGAGTCTAATTCCTTATTTTTATGTGCATGGAATGTAAAAAATGTCATTTCAGGTGGATCAAATTATTTACTAGTTGATACTAAATTCGTCAAATCATTTTAGTAATAACACAGGGTAAATAAAAAATTCTTATTTTGACATTGACATAACATCCCACTAGAATTTCTGCAAACTCAGTTGATTTAAAATGGATTTTAACCAACAAAATTATTTAATTGTTGTTCTACATGAATTATTTAAAATGTTGTTTTCTCATTAAACTAAATAATCTATTGTTTGGACAGATCTAATGAGCAGTTGATGATGGATACCTTCTTAAGTGCTTTCAGGGCCTCTAACTTAATTCACATGCCCAATTGTCTTAAGCTCAAATTTAGATTGCTACTGGGAATCACAAGAAGGAGCAGAACAGAGAATCTACTGTGGACAAAAATTGAAGTGTTTTTCACGTTATTCATAATGCAAGAATCTTGAGCTGAGTTGTTTTTCCATGATCAAAACCATCTACTCTTGGTCACTAATGTAGTTCCTTAATCATCGTCTGTGTTCCCAGTTTACTGAATTGTTCTCAGTTTTATCTTGCAATATGATACTGTAACCTCTGAAAAGTTCCTGGCAGCTAACTGTTTTATTAATTTATTTATTTTTTATTTTTCTCATCCTGGAGAGGTGGCAAGACCATCTAGAGACTTCTTCATGCACAATCTGAAACAAAGCAACAGCCTCATTATTGCTTGGACTACCTGCACAACACATCCTGAGCATGTGAACTAAAGAAATGAGAGAAAGTGACTGATAACTGGAGAGGAATGTACAATTATCCTTACTTCATCTTTGTCATGTTAATGTCCTGATGATTCCTGTGCTACTGACACATATTAGGTCTACTTTCCTCATCCCAAGCTCACACTGTCAAAGCAGCTGCCAATGAGAAATTTCAGCCAGCTACAAATTCAACCTTCTGCCCTTTCTGTCTGAACTATGATCCTGAGAAACTCTAAAACCTTCATCTTTTCTGAACAAGTGTAGGTCTGAGAATAGTCTGG
>JASSUY010024128.1:0-36123 GCA_032466535.1 Forpus xanthops | reverse complement strand
TTCCAATATAAACAGAGCTCTACCATTTTAATTCACTTAGAAAAAGAAGCCTCAGCAAGCTATGAGGTCTTCAACATTTTTGGAACAATTTTGAACTGTGCTCGAGTACTTTGGCTGATATAAATGTCACTGCTAAATATTCCTTGTGGCATATTCTTTTCAAGTGAACATTAATTCCTTAGTTTATAGTTTCTTACATTAAAAGGTGTGAATTTTCAGTGATCTCTATACTTTTCTGATAATAATGCATTAATTATATTAATGCCTCAACTGATACAATAATAGTATTAGATATTTTATTATATGAAAAATATTTCCTATTAATACATTTCAACAGTATAAAAAAACTCACAAGTAAACATTCTCATGCAATCCCCACTTTAACAAATTAATACAGAAAACATTTAAAGCCTAGAAAGATCTCTATACTTTTCTGATAACAATGCATTAATATTTTTATATTAATGCATCGATTGATATAACATATTATATATTTTATTATATAAATAGTATTTCCTATTAATACATTCCAACAGTATAAACAAACTCACAAGTAGACATCCTCATGTAATCCTCACCTTAACAAATGAATAGAGAAAATATTTAAAGCCTAGAAAGAATTTTAAAACTTTGAAACGCACCCTAACAAGTTTCTCTTTATTGTTCAGTATTTTTGAGAAGATATATAGATGCTTTCTTTCAGTATAGTCAACCTGCTACATGTCTTTTTTAGTGACAAAATAATTTGTTCTACTTGCCATTGTACCTAATTAACCCACACTAATAGGGAAAAAAACCAAATAAACAAAAAAAAGAGCAGCAGAGATTTTAATTCACTAACACTTCCAAAGAAAGGGAAGGTTATGGAGTAATGAGAAGTAAGCTGTATTTGTTTATATATGCCTAATTTTCTTCTGAAACCAGGTTGTTAGAGGTAGTAGCTGTCTCTCAAAGAAATCTGGGTGGTTGGATTACGTGAACACTGCAATTTTTAAAGGAGATATAAACAATTACATTTTTACATTATTAAATACTAAATGCTCTTCCATGTATGGTGAACCTCTTTAAGTAATTCTATTTTTATCAAATTTCATTTGTGAATTATTATTATACCAAAATAAAGTTTTCTATTGCTAAAACTAACGTGCATCCTTCTGCATGCACAAGAAATTTTACATCAAATCATTTAGAATTTAATGTCTTCATAGATGCAAACTGAAGAGACACTTTCAACTCTCCTCAAATAAACATTAGTATGAGCATTACTAAGACAATGGAATAGATATACACAATTCCTATAGTCATACAACAATAAATGTTTTAAAGACATTGAAAACCATACTTGTTTTTCTTAATACTATATTTTTGTTTCCTAATTTTGATTGGTTCCTATCAAAAAGTCTGTTTTCTGAATCCCATGGTTGAGCATGAACTACAGAAGCACAAGCACTGAGATTCTAACCAGTATCATAACGGTTCTTCCATACAAAGGCACAGAAAGAATATTTTTTCTTGTGCATTTTCCTGTCTGCAACATGGACAGCAATTACATGTCTCCAAACTATAGAGCTAATTTCAAAGGCAAATTAAGCCACAACAAAGGACAGATGAATGATAATTTAAAAATAAATTATCAAAATACTCTCAAAATAATAAAACCTCCATTATCTTCATTGGCGTCTATAGGTGTCAAAAACTGTTTATGTTTCAGGTATTATTCTGAAAAAAGAAAAAAAAAAGGGAAGAAAAAGAAAACTAGAACAGACTTTCATGCTGTTCCCTTCACTTTATGTCATTCAGGTAATTGGTTAAAAAAATTTTTCTTTTTTTTTTTTTCTGTTTGTTTTTGGTTTTACACCTTCCTTCTTAATTACTTTTCAAATTATTTTGTTATTAGACTAAGCTGATTTCAATTTTTTTTCATTTTTTTTTTTTTACTAGTAGCATAATGAAGAGAACAGTGAGCTCCTGATGGCATAAGAAATGCAGAAATAGAGGAGCAGCATTTTCAAGATCTTCACAACTTCTCATTAGAAGTCTAAATACAATCTATGAATGGCACAGTTATTTCTTGGTATCCTTGCTGAATTAGAAACTAAATTGTTGCTATTGAAAATCCAAATAGAAAATTTCTGAGATGGGATTGATAATTAAGTCTGAACTATATGTCAGCTTTTCAATAGAAGTTAATTTATTTGCGTATAAATTGTCTATTCCATTTGTTAAAGTGAAGGGTGTTTGAAAGTTAGGCATTGAATGTTACATCAATATTGCTGTCACAGGTATGCCTGTGGCTTTTGTCATATATAAGTATATATATTTGCACTGTCCTTCAGCTAAATAAGTGAAGTACTAATACCTGTGTAGGTGTGAGAGACTGTGATCTGCAAATCCTGCCCTGGGTAAATGCCAAAATCTCTCCTGCTGCCAGAGATGCATTGCTGTCAACATGGCTGCTCAAGCTGTATCTAGTATCTGTACATAACCAGCTGTCACACCTTTGACCAAGCTAGAAACACACTTTTACACCTACAGTTATTTATGCCTTTATTCATAGATTATGTATGATAGGTGTCTTTGTAATAGTCTCTTGATCTTATAAAGCATAATCCTTTCTCTTGCATCAGTTTTACATCCCTGTGATAGCATTGGATTTGCTTGGTTTATATCTGATTTACCTGTACCTAAGGATAATCAGATAGATATTAGGAAAATCCTTCTAAATCCTAGTATGGTAAAGCACTGTAAAGAACTAAGCACAGGATTGTGGAAAATCTTGCACTGTATGTTTTTAAGATGAATGAACTAGAAAGAGTAGTTCTCAAGAATAGCTAAATCATGCAGTGGCAGAAGGAAAGATCAGCTGATCTTGGAATCTGTTCCTGCTCCTACATTTCTATTATCTTGTGAGATATTAGGGTGAGACAGGGGCCTTCGTTTATGGAAATGTAATTGACTGTCTTTCTTTGCCCATTAACAACTTCTACTGACTTATTTTTGGCCTTTCATTTTGATATCTCTGTTTCTCAAGGCCGTTTCTTTCTTTGCAGTAAGCATATTTTTCTCCTATTATACTGCCCATCCTGTCAAGGAATGTCTTTCCCTTCTAAATAACCAAACTTTTCTCATATGCACCTCTCCCTCATTTGGCGGAACTGCTATCTACATATTTTTAAACCCTTGATGTTGCTATATATTCATGTTGTTCAATGAACAAGCCCACTATTGCTGAGTTTGTTCTGATTTTATTTTCTATTTTTCTCTTACTTTGGCTTGTTTTGAATGTTGTTTCAGTGACACTCCATTACCTAACAACTTTTGAAATTAATTATTGCGCTTACTCTGCATGAAAAGGAGATAGAAAACCAAAAATGTTCAGCTTTACTGTAGCTGCTTGTCATGATTTAACCCCAGGCAGCAACCCCCGACATCCCACCTGGTGGGATGGTGTTGAGAATCAAAGAGTAAAAGTAAAAAAGCTCATGGGTTAAAATAAAGGCAATATAATAAGCAAAGCAGAAGCCACACATGCAAGCAAAGCAAAACAAGGAATTTATTCATGACTTCCTGTAAGCAGGCAGATGTTCAGCCATTTCCAGGAGAACAGGGCTCCATTGCATGTAATGGTGACTTGGGAAGACAAACACCATTGCTCTGAATGTACTCCCTTCCTCTTTCCGCAGCTTTACATACTGAGCACGGCATCATAGGGTATTGAATAACCTTTTGGTCAGCTGGGGTCAGCTGACCCAGCTGTATCCCCTCCCAACTCATTTTGCACCCCCAATCTACTCACTGGTGGAGTGATGTGGGAAGCAAAAAGGGCCTTGATTCTGTGTAAGCACTGCTTAGCAATAATAAAAACTTTCCTGTGCTATTAGCACAGTTTCCAACACAAATCCAAATCACCCTATACTATCTCCGATGAAGAAAATTAACTCTATCCCCACCAAAACCAGCACATTGCTGAAATTCAGCAGTAGATCAACTTTATTTAATTAATTAATATGTAGACTATAAATGTAATTTGGAGGAGGAAAATAGAGCTAGAAAGAAAAATTTCAGTTTGTATCAGTCTTCCTCATTCTGGATATAGTCCACCAGACTTAGCAGCTTATCTATTAGTTTTCAGAATTCTGCAGAAAAAATGCATCTCTCAGTTAATTACACCCTTACTCAAAGAAAAACCCCAACATTACTGGACTGCAGATGTTAGATGTGGGTTTCTGAATCTTAATTTGAAAACTTTCTGCTGTTGTTATTCATCTATATGAGTTAAAAGCAAAAAATATCACTTACTGCTGAAGCAACAACTAGTAAAATACCTTAAGATGTGGATTCTACCCCCTATTTACAATTTGTTTTTCTCATTGCATATTCCAAATTTCTATATCCAACAAAAAATTATACTTCTTAGTGCATACTATAAAATCAAATTCACTGCTTTAATTTGACAAAATGCAGACTTGATTATGATTAAAGAGCTGCATAGTGAGGTAAAAACTATGATAAGTGAGATAATATAGATGTGGTATAACTGCAGAATTATTAATGTATTATTTAACAAATTAAATCTTTAACTATGTAGATTCAGTTGAATTTTCTTTTATGAATGTAGATATTAGAAACCAACTTTTCTTACTGCGCTACATTGGAACACTTTGTAACGTAAATACACAAACAAGTTGCAATGAGCATTAAATCTACTCTCATGCAAAATTTCAGATGAAGTACAGTTAAATTCGGTCAGGAGAACAGTTCTGATAACACACTGGTATTTCAGTTGTTGCTGAGTAGCACTTACCCTAATCAAGGCCTTTCCAGTCTTTCATGCTCTGCCAGTGAGGAGGGGCATGAGAAGTCAGGAGGGAGCAGAGACAGGACAGCTGATCCAAATTAACCTAAGGGGTATTCTGCACCACAGTGTCATAGTCAGAATGTAAACTGGGGGTAGTTGAGCAGGAGCCACTGATCACTGCTCAGGGATGGGATGGGCATTGGTCAGCAAGTGGTGAGAAGTTATGTTGTGCACTGCTTGTGTGTTTTCCCCATTATCATTACTATTAAATGTTCATTTACTTAAATTATTAAACTGTTCTTATAGCAACCTGCATATTTTACCTCCTCCCCATCCTGCCTGGGGAGGGGAACAAGGGGAGGACATCAACAAGCAGCTGCATGGTACTTAGCTACAGCTTGGATTTAAACCACAACACAAACAATGTGACCTAAGCCTATCTTTCAATATTCTTAATATTCAGGAGCTGACCCCCTGTCAGAAGTCCGCTAACAGGAACTATCACAGAAATCCTTTGAAGGATGAGGGAAAGAATCTGCTAGGGACTTTGCTAAACTGTGGCATTTTTTAAGGTATAAATATACTTGGATATCTGGAACTCAGCTTCTTCCAGTCTTTTAAAATCAATAAATTGGGTAGCTCTATAACCTCAGCATGCATTTTTCAAATACAGGCTATGCAAAGACTGGATTGAGAGCAGCCCTGAGGAGACAGATTTAGGGGGTACTGGTTGATGAGAAAGTCAATGTGACCCAGAAGAGTACACTTGCTTATTCAAATACTCTGAAGAAGAATGGTAGCCAGAGGCCTCCCTTCTCAAAGGCAATTTTGTCAGTATATGATGTTATCAATAAACCAAGATGGCTCTTTCATATAATGCAAAATTGTTTACCATGAATATGTAATTAGGTTGTACCAAGAATGGTGTAATGGTGCAGAATAATCTCAATGTGTGAACACAAAAAGAAAACAAAAAAGGAAATAAACCCCTAAAATACCATATACTACTTCCTCATTTTGGCTGTCGTGCTTGTTCCCATTGCTCTGTATTGTATATACGAATCATTAAAAGAAATATTTTGCCCTATCTGCTGTCAAATATATAATAAATATATAAATATATACTATATAACATAATAATATAATTATAATATATATTATATTATAAATATAATAAAATATATTAATATAGTTGATGTCATCTACCTGGACTTGTGCAAAGTGTTTGACACTGTCTCACATGACATCTTTGTCTCTAGGTTGGAGAGACATCAATTTGATAGGTGGACCACTCCGTGGATAAAGAAGCAGCTGGATGGTCACACTCAAAGGGTTGTGCTCAATGGCTCAATGTCCAGCTAGAGACCTGTAACGAGTGGTGTACCTCAGGGATCGGTGATGGGACTGGTCTTGTTCAACATCTTTGTCAGTGACATGGAGAGTGGGATTGAGTGCGCCCTCAGAAACTTTGCTGATGACACCAAGCTATCTGGTTTGTTTGATACGCTGGAGGGAAGAAACACCATCCAGAGGGACCTTAACATGCTTGTGGGGTCGGCTGATGCCAACCTGATGAAGTTTAACCATGCCAAGTGCAAGGTCCTCCACCTGGTTCGGAGCAATCCCAGGCACAGCTACAGTTTGCGCAGAGAAGAGATTCAGAGCAGCCCTGCAAAGAAAGACCTGGGGGTGTTGGTCAATGGAAAAATGAGCATGAACCAGTAGTGTGCTCCTGCAGCCCAGAAAGCCAACTGCACCCTGGGCTGCATCTAAAGGAGCGTGACCAGCAGGCCAAGGGAGGTGATCCTGCCCCTCTACTCTGCTCTTGTGAGACCTCACTTGGAGTATTGGGTGCAGTTCTGGTGTCCTCAGCATAAAAAGGACATGTAACTGTTGGAACAAGTGCAGAGGCGGGCCACGAGTATGATCAAGGGACTGGAGTACCTCCTATATGAAGATAGGCTGAGCAAGTTGAGGCTGTTCAGCCTGGAGGAGAGAAGGCTGCATGGAGATCTCATGGCAGCCTTCCAGTATCTGAAGTGTGCCTATAAGAATGCTGGGGAGGGTCTCTTCTTGAGGGGCTATAGTTAGAGGACAAGGGGTAATGGGTTCGAACTTAAATAGGAGAAGTTTAGATTAGATATAAGGAGGAAGTTCTTTACTGTCATGGTGTTGAGGCACTGGAATGAGTTGCCCAGAGAAGCTGTGAATGCCCCGTCACTGGCGGTGTTCAAGGCTGGGTTGGACATAGCCTTGGGTGACATGGCTTAGTGTGAGGTGTCCCTGACTCTGACAGGGGGGTTGGAACTAGATGATCTTAAGGTCCTTTCCAACCCTAACTACTCTATGATTCTGTGATTCTATGATTCCAGTATCCATGTTAAAGTTCAGGCATAGTTCCATGTTCAGACATAGTTTCAGAATTAATGTCTATATTTACACCAGTGGTGATTTTTCTGTCTTCCATTCGTTTCCATGCCTACGCAAAAGTATTCAGAAAATCTTCTTTTCAGGAAAATAACTCATGTGATGATGGTAATCAATTTAATTCTTAATATTCAGTTTTGAATTCTTTTAATTTTTGTGCTTTATTTGAACATAAGAAAGAGCACCACAGTTACTCAATAAAAAGTTTTCTCAGAAAAAAGGCATTGCAAGAAATTTTCTAGTTCAAATCCTGGGCTCTGTTAATTTTCACTTAGCAAATAAAATTATTTCTCATAGGAGAATTTAATTAATATACTATAATAAGTATTTAGAGCTACCATGGGAATATTTGTCACATATTATCTTTGTGAAATGGTGCAGGTATTTGGAGAACAGATAAATTAACTATCTTTGCTTCTCTTACCTACAGCCCAATATCCTAAGAGCATAATCTAGTCCAGCCTTCAGCTTTAATCGAAAGCTAGCTTGCTTTGTGAATTTTGTTTGCAATTCCTTTTAATGTTATTCCTAATATAAAAAGATATTACTAATGGATATTGAGCATTTATTTATTTGTTTAGGAAGCTAATAAACTTTGGGATATTTATTCCTGTTGTAATTGTATTATAGAACTACAGCTTTCATTTCCACACATAAGATCAACATGAATTAAATGAAAACATCAGAAGGAATAGGAGTCTTCTGAAGCCAAACTGCTTGAAAAGAAGTCTATTTTATTATTTTAAATCGTTTAAATAAGACAACAGATTGTTTAAAGTGCTAGTGAAAGGGGTAGAAAAAAAAAAGCATACTGGAAACCCCAGTTTTAATCTTCCTTACCACTTTAAGAAAAAACAAACATTGCTGAATATTTATAGTACTTTGTAATATATTCATTTTCTATTCCACAATAACTTTTATTTACCTTCTGAAATGAGACTTGAAAGCACAATAGTTACATGGTTTAGAAGTTATGCTTTTCCAGAATTATTAAACTGGAACAAAAGCAAAAAGTATTTCAGCAGAAGTCAGCTTTTACATGTTTTGTAAACATATTTCTATCTTGAGTTAACTGCTTATGATCATGAATGGTATGAAATACTCTATTTTTTTCCCTATTTTTTTCGTTATTTTTCTCATGTCTATTACTAGCCTTTTGTCTGTTCTCATGTAATTACTTAGGCAGCTTGCAGCAGAGCAACTAAAGGAAAAGCAGGTTATCAGTAGATTATTTTAGTTGTAAGGCTGCTGAGTATATATGATAAAAGAGAATAAAAATAAGTGAGACTTCAGAGAACCAAGTTTGTTGCTTTAAGTACAGTTTACATATATAAGAAAGATGAGATGTTCCTTCATTTAGCAGTTTGTTTGTAGCTTATTTTCACAAATATCAGACTAAATACTTTTGTGAAGAAATGCTATTCATTTTCATAATATAGTTGTTTTAGTAGGACAATTTCACTCAGTCATAAAACTTACCTAAAATCATGCATAAAAACTTTGATAGACTTCAGTGATTGGAAATTTATCTGTAGTGGCATAAAAATCATTAAGCCAATAATTACTTCCCAGAGAAGGCTCTTGCAATATTACACTTTAAATTTTGGGTTATTTTTTAAAAATTACATCTATTAATTTAATTACCTTTTGAGACTTTAGAAATGCACTTGTTCAAATATATGGTATTGATAAATTAAAGCTAAGAGATACCAGTTTAGAAAGTCTGAATGACAGTTGATCAGTCATTCTGCTGTCTTTGAAAATGAATTTACAGTGAATTTTGATCATGGCAATTTATTAGCTATTTTTTCCAGTTTCCCAGTACATTTATCTGGAATTTTAATGAGCCAGCTGATACCATCACAAATTGAATATGCAAGGAACTAGAAAAAAGATGAAAAATAAATTAGTTCTATTCTTTTAAGAGGTATCATAATATTTTTTTCTAAAGGTCACATAATACTTTTTGATTGTGGCTAGACTGTGTCACTCTTACACAGATGTAAAAGGTCTTGGTAGGAGTCACATAGTAAAGTCTGTTAAAAGTGGCCATTTCTAAACTCAGAATGGCTAAACGAAGTTTCTTGGTGCGAGAGCAAACAAAAGAAGAGAACAAAAAAATTTGAATATCTGGAACTCAGTGTTCTTTCCCCTTACATCCCCGTATTTCAATTATGTTTAGTTCTCTTTAATACAGTTTATCTAATTTGAAGAGAGATAAAGAGAGCAAGAATCACACACATGGTGTATTACTACATATTTTTTACAGACAGCTATGTTACTTTTAGTATTCAGTTTTCCATGACTTTTGGCCACTCTGCAAATCACTCACCTATCCACAAACATTGCTATAAAGTCCATAGCAAAGATACTGGTGTAAGGTAAGGCTGCAGCACAGAGAACTCCATGGACTATGTCAACAAGGCTTTCATTCCAGTTGTACACTTACCCAATTCTCTAATGCTTAATTGAAAGATAAAATCTCCACTAATGTAAAGAAGAGCTGAATTTATATATAAATGCCATTTAACATTAATGTGTTGAGCACTGTGCAGTCTGGGGACACTAGAACTGGAGGCTTTAAAAGCCACATAAATCTCTCTCTAGGTTTCACCATTCCACCATATTTAGATCAATTTAAATCTTTTCTCAGTTTCTTTCTTCCTAGCCTACAAATAAGTTTCTTCAACACATGTAATACCATTTCCAAATCTTAGCTTCTTACCAGAAAAAAAAATCTGCTTAAATCTGCACTTCTTTTTAAAGCCTACTTAAATTTTGTAAAATTAATTTTGACAGGGAAAATATGTTATTCCGGTTCTTTCTAGACTATGATAGTGTTAGATTTAAGCTGTTTTATAAAATAGTAAATTTTCATATAAAAAATAGTCAGAATTTCTGTTTCCAAATAATAAGTAGCAGAAGAGTTGATGTTTGAAGTAATTCTTTATCAGGAGCCTCTGGCTACATGCCCTTAAATTCTGCTCTATCTCATTAGTGCTTTTCCAGACTTTTTTTTTTTTAAGAAAGATTGAATAAATGGAGAATGCTCAACACAGATAGACAATAAAGGAAGGAACACTACTTTTCAAATGCATAAAAATTTATTTTTATTCTGAATGTAGAAATATTAATGAGTTAGGATAGGTTCCTGGCATCTTTGGAGCTCTCTCTACTGAGGTTTAGTTAAAGTTGGACCAATGTTCACTATATAAGGTTCAGTTATTCCTGGAGATAAAAATAGATTGCCTTTTTCAGTCCTTTCTAGCCTGGCATTTGGTTCCCAAATTTCATTTAACTCATTACTCTCACAAAGAAGTTTAACGAAAAAATGACATTCTGAATGCTTTTTATATGATATTTCATCCAATGGCGGATCCACAGCAGACAGAAAATTGCATTATTTCAAGATTATTACAGTGCTGATGCTTCTATTGCAAAGGAAAGTTCTGTATCCACTTAAGAATATTTCTGAATGAAAGTCCAGTTATATATTATCTAGAACTGAAGGTTTTATAAAAAATGTGTATTTTCACTCTGTCTCCATTCATAAACATACATTTTACATAATAGTTTATCATTTAATATTGAGCTAGTGAACAACTTGAATTGCAGATGTTTTCTGCCTTTCCGCTCAGAGTCAAAAGTGCTAAGTCAAACATCCAGGATAAAGCAGCGTAGTAATCCACAGTCTCCAGCAGTGCTGGCAGCATTCAAGTTGTAAATACAGGACATAAAACAAAAAAGAGCTTGCTCGATGAACTCATGCAAACTGGTGAAAACTGTGCATTAATGTACCTGTCCAGAGTTCTGGAACGTTGTTAAAAGGAGGAAGCTTTTTCTTTTTTCTACTTTTTCTGCAAATCATTTTGCTTGCTTATTACACACTTTCTTCAGCTAGAATACAATTTAAAGAGTCTAATTACTATTTTGACAGATTTTGTCAGGTGCTGCAATCATAATGAAGCATTATCAAAGTATATCCTGTATTTTTCTTATTTCAGAAACACTATTTTGTTTTTCCTCAGTCTCTTAGAGTTCAGGTTTTGGCACAGCCAGGAGTGTTAACAAGAGGGCTCCATGATTTTCATTACTTTCACACAGCAGCAAGATGCTGCTCATCAGGGGACAAAGAACTAACAGCTGGCTGTCCCTTTGAAAACCAAGTTTTGTACATAATCATGCTTTAAATTACTTATTGTCACGTGCTTAAAGCATAATGAGCTTCCTTTGATTTTCAAAGTCAAATTTACTTCTTCCCCTAATCTTCATGCCACTTTAACCTAAATTAACTGGTTTAGTTGGCTAAGCAAAATTCAGAACTAAGCTGCTTTTTTAATGCCATTGTAGACTGGCTTTCTAAAACTGAAAGAAAATTTGATTTTAATATATACATGATATACATGGAAGTACATTTGAGCCATCTGTCCCAGTGTTTTAGAGTTTGACAGCTGTGTCATTAAAATAGATTCTACCTTAAGTGCAAAGCGCTTGAAATGGAAAGAAGGCTGAAAGAATGTTATCCATACAATTTGGAGACTTTCATACAGTGGGACATAGGGGAAAGCTGCCAGGAGTTCTGCTATGCTAGGGACAGGACATAAAATTCACAGGTCCTAGGAAAAAGATAAAAAGCCAAGAAAAAGAAATTAATTCTGAACCATTTTCTTCCTGGAGGCACCTGCACTTAAAGCTCTGCTTTGCTTGGATTGATGGGAGTTCAACCTTTTAACTCCTGCTGCTTATTTAGTAATACTTTGGAAACAAAAAGCTTGGGGAAAAATGCTCAAAAGTAGAATACTTACAGAAGAATGCTTAGCTTTGGGAGTCCAGTTATAACTGCCAAAATTTGAGGTTATTTTTCATCAGTCTCTTTCTTGAAGGGTTCTACAAATCCCTTTCAGAGAACTTCATCCTAAGGCTTTGTTTTCTAAGAATCAGTATTTAACATACGAAGTAATTGTCTCAAGGAGTTATTTTAAACAGGCTTCTCACAGAGGGCAGGGGTGACTGACACAGCAGTCACCATGAATCTGCCTGTCAAATTATACAGCCAAAAGACTTCTCATTTTGAAATATCAAAGACATCAAGGAATGCTGTAGCATTTTCTAAAATAATTACTCTACTGGGAAACATAGATTCTTATTCAGGATCACAGAAATCTGCTTCCAAATAGAAACAACCATCTCCTTAGTTTATGTTGGCTTGTACTGTGTCTGGGATGGAGCTAATTTTCTTCCAGTGTTCACTGTTGATTATAGGCTGGTTTTATAGTTAAATCTTTAACAATGTGATGTCTTTCTTTAAGGAATTGTAATAACAAATAACCTGGAATGGCCTGACGTAATAACTGTGATAGACCTTCCACTAAATTTCCCTTAATGTAAGCAACATTGGCAAATGAAATTGACTTATTCCTTCTTCACAGCCATGACTAAATGATACAGGTTAGTCAAATAAATACTTATTTGCATGCTGGTGTTACTCAGTTGCTATATCAGCTATACAGAATATGTTGCATGAATTTTCACTTGATTGTGGCACTCAAAAAAATCTCACTGTAGGCAAGAGAAATGCAGCAGAGGTGCAAAGGTAAGAATTGCTACTCCTATTAACAGTCTAATCAAAGAATTATTATTCATTCATCTTAAATTATTCTAATTTTCACAATACTTATAACAGTAATATATATATATGTATACAAATCCCATACTATCTGCCCATTTCTCTGGTGTTATATTTGCTTTTTCCCTGTCCTACTGGCTCTTGGGGTCATTTACTTCAAATGGGGTAGTGGAGTCATCAGCGTCCCCAGTCTTTTCACTACTGAAATTGCTCACTGCATTTGAAAAAGTAATTGGTTCCCATTAAAAATGCATAATTTATCTGTCCACCTTAAAGTTCTGCATGCCACAAAGAAGCACAGATTCTAGTAAATTATCTATCAAAGCAGCTGACCAGTCAGCTGTACATACAATTCCAGTTTCCAGTGTCCTTTACTTTAAAGTAACACAAAAAATCATGAACAACAAAAGACAAAAAGGATATAAATATTTAGTTTATGAACAAAGTGTAACCTGACAAATAATTAAGATACTGTTTTTAATAACAGGGAATAAGGAAAACAGTAAATTTGTCTTATTTGTTAAAATACAGTCCATTGTAAATGGATTTAATCAGACAATGAAATGCTCCGAAAAGTTTCCTGTACTTTGCTGTGCCCTGTATAAGCACATTTCAGTAATTATTTCCACTGCCCTTTGTACCTACTAAATGGATGATGAATAGTTATTAAAAATATGGCTCAGTAAAACCATTTATGTGACATATTTCACAAAATACATGTTTAATTAAAAATCAACAATGCAATTATGAACTTCATAAAGGAAATAACAAAAGCAATATTAAACAGTTAATTAAGGAGGGGTTTTTTTCACATAGAAATGAAGTTAATGTACTCCACATACATACATAAAATCCTTCATGGAATGAATTTCATTTCTGTTGGCATCTGCAAAAGTATTAATCAAAATGTGTGAGAAAATCAGCTTTCACTGAACATCACTTTTGGGAATTTGAATCTTCAACTGAAATGAGCAGAGCCAGTCTTCTAGTCCCTTAACTTCTCAGCATTCCACAGAAAAAAATGCCTTTTTGAAGAAAACAGTCTCCACTCTGCATTATACTCTAGATTTCTTATCCGATCATAATACTGCAATCTGAATACTAAAATGAAACAACCACTATTTTTCTTCTCAAATTAAACATTTGTCATAAAGACATACTTATTCAAGTATTTATTCAAAGCTGATAAACTGCATACATTTTTGAAGAGCCATTTTCTGCCCTAGTTAACAGCAATGACACACTGTCAATGCAACAGTGATACTCCTTGCAAAAAACATTCATTAATCAGCAGAACAAAGAACACATTTCTATAGTTAAAGATGCAAACAAGATTCTACAGATTTGTATGTGCCAAAGCCACTTTCAGAATTGAATATTGCAGCACTATGCGTATGTGAAGTCACATTTCCATCCTGATCCAAACACACCCAGCTCAGCCCCACAGCAGGCTGCAGAAGCAATACACTGCATTGGCAGTCACTACCACTGGGCTGTAGGCTACTGCAACTCATCACAAAGGTGCTTAGGAGGAAGTTACTAAAGTTGCTGAAAAAATGTTGTTAGCTGAGGATAAACTAGGTCAGGTAATGATAGTGTCTCCTGATTCAGAGAAAACTCCAGGAACAAACTTGCCAATGAAGTTTTCTAGTTGACAAGCAGATATTCTTTATTACGGCGCCGGGAGACGCAGGGGTGAACTCCTCCCAACATGCGTCCACTTATTGCTACACAAGCAGCCCTTATATAGCTACAGAGTATACATACATATTCATGAGACTACATATGGATTACATCATTTTCTTGAAAATTCCTCGCACGCGTACAGAAAATGTGGTGGGGGTCTCTGGAGTCCTTTACTTCTTCCAACAATCTTCATCACTGCTGGCAGCCTATGAAGTATGCGCAGTAGATGCTTATACCACCTTAATCAGTTCATTAACACCACAGACATAACAGTCATCCTGTCCTCCTACTTATCAGTTAGTTTAACTGCAGCCCATCCTGGGCCCTTGCCTTTCCAGATACTCCCTACCTTTATGTCCTGTTCTTGTAGCCTGTTTTTCTTACACCCATTTTGTACTAAGGTCATAAAGTCCTAAACTATGTGAGCTACATCAGTTAATCTTGTACAAGGATTTTCAGCATGTTCTCTAGCTGCATCTCAAAAGCTAGCAAACTTAACTTTACTTAAAATTGATTCTAAAGGTTTATATTTCCATTTTGTAAGCCCCCTTTGTCTCACTCCTCATAAAGTAACTTCTCTTTGTTCCCTATTAATAGGGCTTTGGATTAAAGCCAATACACACAAATCTCAGTGCTTTAAGAGAAATGCAACATTCAAGTGCAAACTTGGTAGTGTGTTTACAGTGCAGTTAATGTTGCATGATTAGCACCAATGACTGTGGTCTTTGTGGGACTTAGTTGTGGTCATCAAGGTGATCCCAGGAGTTGGAAAAGAAATGGGTTGTCTTTCTGCTTCATCCTTACTTATGTATGATTTTCTATACTGCTTGTCTGAGAAGTGTATTTCACCTGCTGTGGAACTGCTTATCTTGAATTTGGTTGTGTTAGTCATCATTCTCCTACTTCAGGGCATAATGCTCTGCCACCCCTGATACTTATCTTGTTCTCTATCTTGCAACTTCTTGTCATTCACATGCAACAGCAACCTTTTTTGTTTGTTTGTTTTGTTTGTTTCCTGTTTTGGGGATTTTTTTTGGTTGTCTTTTTTTTTGTTTTTGTTTTTGTTTTTTTTTGTTTGTTTGTTTTGTTTTTGTTTTCCCCTTTGGAGTCAAGTTACTCACATGCTTACATTAAACATTTATTCGTTGTGTCTGGCTACGCCACTGCAGTATTGCAACCCATGCTGTTACACTATTTAAATAAGTGTGTTAGAGGCAAGCTAATGCTGCTTAATCCTTATTGATATACTTAGAGTTTATAGGTGTCAAAGAATGTGTTGGAGAAATGAGACTTAGAACTGAGATGTTTCTGTAAGTCAAGTCATGCGCCTGTTTGTTGTGCTTGGTTATGTAAAAAGATAGGATTTTTTAGGTAATTTTTTGGTCATTAGAATAAATTGAGTAGAACTTCTCACCCATTGAGCATAGGAAGTGATGAAGTTGTCTCCTTCCTTTTTATTTTTTTTTTTTTTGTAGAAAACCTTACATGAATAATCAGAGTATGGCTTATTTTTTTTTAAGTTTCTTACACTAATATTTCCTACAGATGAGGGTAAAGACCTTGCTCACAAAAACCACAAGACTGCTTGATCTTTCTCCATCTTCATTTTCAGGATGAATGTAAAAACCACGCATTATGTGTCCATGCCGTAATCAGCAAACCTGAAATTGAACCTGGAGCTGTGAGGAAGGCATCTTGTCATATTAATGGTGTATAACATTACCTGCCATCACTGTCAGGATAATATTAGGCATGCCTCCCCTAGTGGCATGGAATCATGCAACAAAATCCCTTGGGACTTCAGTTTAGCTATGACTAATGAAAGGAGCATAATTATTAAAACATCAGGCTTGGAAAGCAAATTCACTTTCTGTTTCACCGGTTTTTGCTTATAGCTGAAAAAAAAGGAAGGGAGGGGAAGAAAATGAAGGAAAGACTACTACAGAGTGACACATTTTGGCTATGTTGCTACAGTACACTTTAAGTTTTAAAGCAGAATAATACTTCATAGCATTTTAATAACAGATAAAAGAAAAAAAAAAGACGAATTGATGAGTTTTGTCTTTCTTTATTTTATGAAAAGACTTGTAGATGGTGAAAACTCACTAGGTCCCAGAAAAATAATGGAATAGCTCTTCCTAACAGCTTTCTTTTCCCTGGCACTTCCAGTGTTGAAGAACAATAGTATGAGGCTTATCAAATGCCTATAGAATCAGTTTCTTTGCTGAGGTTATGAAATATTAGATATTAGAGCCTAAAAATTGGAAAGAAGAAATTTTATACATTTTTAAAATTGAATTAAATAAACCTATATGATTTGAAAATAAAGGAGTATACCAAAATTAATATTTTCAGAGTGTCAGTTCAAATACTTTTGGTGTTTAAAAATCTTGTGCAGCAAGATGTCCAGATCACTTTTTATCCCTCTTTTGTATCATTCAGGAATGAGATGTCTGTAATTTGACAGTTTAAGAAAAAATACCTTTTGATCAAGAAATCCTAAATCAACAGTCCTTAGAGTATCAGTAGATATTCAAACAATTCTTGCAAAGCTATACATGCATTTTCCCTACGAGAGCTATTTGAATTTCAGTTCATTTTTTTTTAGAGGCTATTTTATTTATTCTAAAACAACTTGCAGCAAATATTTCTTTCTCAATATTTTGGCATAAATATTTTTGTTTGAAACTCTAACCTGCATCTTTCTTAAGAATGTGAATTGAAATAAAAAGATTGTCAGAAGAAGCCGCTTGTAAAAGTACTGCAAACTGGGTTGAATTATAGAACAGTGTTTTGAATTTTTACATTTTATCATCACTAGCATCCTCAAAAATGAGCTATTCAAGAGAAAAGAGACTGCGTGACATTGGGTCATGATGAACTACTGTAACAACTGGTGTTTCTTTGTTACATTAACTGATCATTATTATTTTCACTAAAATGAAATTCAAATTAAAATTTCTATTCTGATGCCACCTTAAATTCAGCAAATGGAATTTACTGTTTCAAACTATTAAATATTAGTTACTTCCAAAATCTATTTCACAAAACTAAAGAAAAAGAAACCCAAATGAATTAGTATAACAGTGTATTCACATTTTTCATGGAAAACAAAACCTTTTTCTCATCTGTTTATGATATTTGACCTGCCAATGTTATGTTACATTCTTATTACTTAATCTACATTTTCTCTGGTTTAAAAACTTATAGTCACTTAAGGAGTTAGTTATTTGGAAATCCAAAACCTCTCCCCTAGCATTTTGCTCATGTTTTGCTCACTCACCTGTGAAGAGAACTTCTGATACACTTCTTACAAGGTTAATAATAAATTATTAACCATTATAGAAATACAGTGAAATTGTAGGATTCAGTGTTTCTTGAACAGGTTCTTAAGGCCATTTAAGTTTTAATTCGCAGCTTGAAGAGTTATTATGAAGTTTATTATGCCTTCGACATATGCAAATTAGAAACCAATTACAAAACAGGACTAGAACTAAGGATTTTCTTTCAGTTATGTGTAATTATTACAGAAGATTCTACTAATGCAACTAAGAACAACAATATATTTTGGTGTCTAATATTAGTTTGTTGAATGCCATATATGTGTGAATAATATAAATAAGTTCAGCAACAACTGGTGTGTCTTTGGATGGCCATAATGAAAATCTACTTTAATTCAATATTTTTTCTACAATTTCATGCATTTAATAAGATTTTTTTCCTTTCTGCTTGCATACTTTAGCAGCAGAAGAGAGGATTTGTGATATAGTTCATCCCTTTATACAGAAACCACTAATTGGTCGAGTGCTCAGGACCTCATATCCCCTATTAATAGCTAGAATCTGCTAAGTTTAATCATGTTAAATTGGACTGTAATGTTCTGTAGTCCTATATAAGTTTATACCAGCAAGCTCAATTATGTAGCTAAGTGTCATCTTCTCTCTGAAGATCTGCCAAGTCTAGATTGGACTACACTGATATTCATATCTAAAAGTCTAATCTCTGATCTAGATCTTTCTTATTGTGGTTTATTTGACTCTAACATATGCTAAAATCAAAACCTGGAGATCAGAGAGAGCATAAACCTCTGATAGATTAATGGTAATAAGCACCTATCCATGGCAGGAGGCTTGGCACTAAGTGATCTTTAAGGTCCCTTCCAACCCAAACCATTTTCTGACTCTATTCTATGATTTTACCTTTACTCATATTATGGCAGATATACTGACCAATAAAATAGTTTAATATTGTATTAATTTTCCCTAAGCTCCATATTACTGCAGCTGATAATTTCTTTATTACTGATTTTCACGTGTGTTTTCCATATCTGTAATTAAGAGATTAGAATTTAATATGTAATCGTCCCTTACAGGGGACTATATTGCTAGCCTAAACACTGATTGAAGAACATTTAAAATGAGCTCTGAGATATCTATTATTACAGCAATAACAGTGCTCTGAACATGTGCTAAGGGAAACAAACTAACTGCTCTGATGACATCAAATAGGGGAGTATAGTTTGGGATATATGCTTGAGGAGAAAAAATAATTTCAAGAGCACTCAGTTTTTGTTCACTTCCTAGAGTCCCTTGCATCTCATTTATTCCAATATAATAAAAAAATGTTTCTCAGGGTTGATCCTGAAAACTCTTGTGTATGAATATTTATTTATGGCAGTGACTTAAAAAAAAAAAACTCACCACCACAAACAGGTGTTTCAAAGTTGTCTGACAAACATCAGCTCTTTGAGGTACATTTCCATACTTGAGAGGACTGTGCTCTGCCTGATAACTTATGTAGGCTATTGGTATCATGAACTTTCATAATTTAAATATATGTAAATTAGTTTACTGCAATAAGTAGTCTTTGGTTTGCTTCTAACACTTGGTTTTGAACATCCAGAAACTAAAAGGCAGGGTGGGAGAAGAAGCCTTTTTGTCATACTTAACGATTTGAGACAAGGACGCGTGGAAGCACAAAATGGAATATAAACCTTTGTAAATAAGTGGAATCAGTTCTAAGTAACATTAAGTGTGATGGCTTTATAATGGAAAATAACTAAGGTACATAAAGATAAACTGTTGTAGTTGACATAGTTTCAGATCCTTATGACCTTAGTACAAAAAATATAAGAAAAACAAGGTAGAAAAACAGGACCTCCACAACCATTGACCATCAAGTTGCTCCAGATATCCCTGGGAATGACTGGATGATGCAGACTTTGGATCCATTATTATGGTGTTCTAGTAAGCCAGTTAAAAAGAAATCCTCCCTCTTTAGAATGGACTGATTCAGCAGAGGAGGCTTTTAGAAATTTAAAAAAAGAGTTAATGAGAGCTCCAGCTCTGAGATTTCTGGATGTGATTAAACCCTTTTGGCTATATTCCTGTGAAGAACAGGGAATAGCTTTGGGGATCCTTACTCAGAAATTTGGACCCTATAAAGGACAGTGGCACATTTTTCAAAGCAGCTGGATGAAACGAGCAGAGGATGGCCTGGATGCCTAAGGGCTGCGGTGGCAGTTGTCATGAATATTGAAGAGGCTCGTAAATTTACCTTGGGACAAAAAATTACTGCGCTAGTGCCCCATGTTGAATCAGCGGAGTCCTGGAACAGAAAGGAGACCACTGATTATCTCTTTCACGTTTTTTAAAATACCAGGTCTCCCTTGTGGAACAGGATGATATGGAAATTGTGGTCACTAATGTTGTGAATCCAGCATCCCTTTTGCAGGGACAACCAACAGAACTACTAACACATGACTGATTAGCCACCATAGAGACTGTATATTCAAGCTGACCAGATTTGAAAGAAAAACCTCTGGAACATGCTGAATGAGAGTTTTCTCTGAATCAGTAACAGTTCTTAAGACTAAACATTACTCAAGTTTAGGATGAAATGTACTACAAATTTTCAAGTGATAATTCTGCTGCAACAAGTTGTTAAATTAGAAAAGAATCATATTTCACTATGGTCAGAAGTGGGCATTTTCACAGGCAGACTAGGAAATGTGCACAATCCCTCAGCCATTAAAACAAAGTCCCAAACCTCAGTAAACAATTTTCTGCCCTAGGCAATCACCTGCTCTATCTACTTGGAAAAGAGAGGTCAGCTTCTGATGCTTCATTAGAAAAGCACTGATCATCAACCCCATACTGCTCTTGCTTTTTAAAAGCAGAGGGAGAAAATGCTTCAAAATAGTGTGCTTGGGATTTGAGTTTTATGTGATTATTATTTTATCAAAAGGCAAGAGATAAATTCTGAAACTTGATTTGGAGTAAACTCCAGGAACAAACTCACTAACAAAATTTTCAAGTTGACAAGAAGGTATTCTTTATTGCAGAACCAGGAGAGAGGGGGGATATCCCAGCCTAGCTTGTGCCCCCCTATTGTTACACAAGCCGCCCTTCTAAAGTCACTGGGCACACACACATATTCATGAGGCTACCTATGAATTACATCATTTTCCAGAGAGTTTCCCACGTGTGTACAAAAATGTGGTGGTGGTCTCTAGAGGGTCATTTATATTTTCCAACAATCTTCATCACTTCTGGCAGCTTTTGAAGCACACCTCTTAGATGCTTACACCAGCTTAATTAAAATTACAGACATAGTAATCATCCTGTCCTGCTACCTATCAGTTATTTTGACAGTTCTCATCCTGGATGTCTGCTAGATACTCCCCAGTAGATGCTTACACCAGCTTAATGTGTTCATTAACTCCATAGACATAGCAGTCATCCTGTCCTTCTACTTATTAGTTTAACTGCGCCCATCCTGGACATCTACTAATCCCAGATACTCTCCATCACCAGGACTTGTTTTTCTACCCTCTTTTTCTTACCCTTTTTGTACTAAGATCATAAGGACCTAAAACTATGTCAACTACAGCAGTTTATTTTCATGAACTGGCCTGAGGCCTGTATGGAACATGTAGCTGCCAATCATTTCCAATATTCTGCTAATCTCTTGTAGCAATTTTGTGCTAAAATGTGAGTCTCAGTTGAAAGAAATTGCTGCTGGTACTCCAAAATGAGGTACTACATAGTTAAATAATGTTTTAATTACTTGTCTTGCATGATTTGTTTTACAAGACAATGCTTTTGGTCACCCTGAAAAATTATCTGTTAACACCCATAAATATTGATAACCCCCTTTTTCTTGGTAATCCAGGAAAATTCATTTGCTACTGCTGTCCCAGATAACATCCTTTCCCAATGGTCCCAATTTGATTTCTATTTTCAATTTTAGGATTATTCTTCAGACAGTGCTGACATTGTCACTAATTGAACGATGGTATGTAGATTTCTTCTTAGAATTTGTTTGTCTAAGTATTTATGCAAAGAGTTTCTATTCCAAAGAGTTTTATTACATTCATAGATGGTTGTTCAACATCTTTGTCAGTGACATGGACAGGATGATTGGGTGTGCTCTCAGCAAGTTTGCCTATGACACCAAGCTGTGTGGTTTGGCTCATATGCTGGAGGAAAGGAATGCCATCCAGAGGGAGGCTGACATGCTTGTAAGGTGGGCTGATGCCAACCTGATGAAGTTTAACCATGCCAAGTGCAAGGTCCTCCACCTAGGTGGGAGCGATCCCAGGCACAGCTACAGGTTGGGCAAAGAAGAGATTCAGAGCAGCCCTGCAAAGAAGGACTTGGGGGCTTTGGTTGATGAGAGAATGAACATGAGCCTGTAGTGTGCGCTTACAAACCAGAAAGCCAACTGTACCCTGGGCTGCATCTAAAGGAGTGTGACTATCAGGTCAAAGGAGGTGATCCTGCCTCTCTGCTCTCGTGAGACTTCACTTGGTGTATTGTGTGCAGTTCTGGTGTCCTCAACATCAAAGGGACATGGAACAGTTGGAACAAGTGCAGAGGAGGGTCTCAAGGATGATCAAGGGACTGGAGCTCCTCCCGTATGAAGAAAAGCTGAAAAAGTTGGAGCTGTTCAGCCTGGAGAAGAGAAGGCTGCATGGAGACCTCATAGCAGCCTTCCAATACCTGAAGGGGGCCTATAAGAATGCTGGGGAGGGTCTCTTCATGAGGGGCTGTAGTGATAGGACAAGGGGTAACAGGTTCAAACTTAAATAGGAAAAGTTTAGATTGCATATAAGGAGGAAGTTCTTTACTGTCAGGGTGGTGAGGCACTGGAATGGGCTGCCCAGGGAAGTTGTGAATGCTCCATCACTGGTAGTGTTCAAGGCCGGGTTGGACATAGCCTTGGGTGGCATGGTTTAGTGGGAGGTCCCCTGCCCATAGCAGGGGTGTTGGAACAAGATGATCTTAAGGTCCTTTCTATTCCTAACTATTCTATGATTCTGTGTACCCACTCAATGCCATTGGCCCAAATGTCTATAAGACTGTTCTGGAACTGAGTCCCATTGTCTTACTCAGTTCTCTCTGGGGTGCCGTGTCGCCACAATATCTGTTTCTCAAGTCCTAGGATAGTGTTTTGGGCAGTGATGTGGGGCACAGTGTATGTTTCCAGTCATTCGGTGTTTGTTTCCACCATGGTAAGCACATGGCGCTTGCCTTGACGGGTTGGTGGGAGTGTGATAAAATTAATCTGCCAAGCCTCCCCATATTTGCATTTCAGCCATCGTCCTCCATACCAAAGAGTCTTTAACTGTTTAGCTTCCTTAATTGTAGCACATATTTCACAGTCATGCATAACCAGGGCAATAGTGTCCATTGTTAAGTCTACCCCTCGATCACGAGCCCATCTGTATGTTTCATTTCTGCCCTGATGGCCTAAGGTGTCATGGGCCCACAGAGCCAAAAATAATTCACCCTTATGTTGCCAATCTACGTCCATCTGAGACACTTCAATTTTATCAGCTTTATCCACTTGTTGGTTGTTTTGGTGTTCCTCAGTGGCTTGACTCTTGGGTACATGAGCATCTACATTGCCACCAGTTTCTGCACCTGGGCAGTGATATCTTGCCGCAGTGATATCTTGCCACAGTGCAACAGCCCAGATGGGTTTACCTTTGAGTTACCAGTTGCGCTGCTTCCATTGCTGCAACCACTCCCATGGGGCATTTGCCACCATCCATGGCTCAGTATAGAGGTAAAGTACTGGTCACTTTTCTCGTTCAGCAATGTCCAAGGTCTTCTGGATGGCTTTCACCTCGGCAAACTGATTCAATTCAACCTCTCCTTCAGCACTTTCTGCAACTTGCCATTGAGGAATCCATACAGCTGCCTTCCTTTGACGCTTTCCCACAATGCGACAGGACCCATCAGTAAACAAGGCATACTGCTTTTCACTTTCTCACAGTTAATTATGCAGTGGGGCCTCTTCAGCGTTCATCATCTCCTCTGGTAACATTCCAAAATCTTTTCCCTCTGTCCAGTCCATGATGACTTCTAGAATTTCTGGAAGACTGGGATTTCCTGTTTGAGCTCGTATAATTAGTGCAGTCCACTTACTTCATGTAGCATCAGTTGCATGACGCATAGAGGAGACCATGCCTTTGAACATCCAGCCCAGCACAGGCAACTGGAGTGCCAGGAGGAGCTCTGCTTCAATGCCAATCACTTCTGAAGCATCTCAAACCCCTTCATAGGCTGCCAGTATTGCTTTTTCAGGTGAGGTGTAGCTGGCCTCAGATCCTCTGTATCCCTGACTCCAAAAAGTCAAAGGTTCAACCTCAAGTCTCCCCTGGCGCTTTCTGCCAGAGGCTTCAGGTAGGACCATTCTCCCCAGCTGCAGTGTAGAGTACATTTTTTACAGCCCGGTCCAGACTGGTCCAAGGGTTACTGCATGAACTATCTCTCATTTAATTTGCTGAAAGGCTTGTTGTTGCTTAGGTCCCCATTTAAAATCATTTTTCTTCCAGGTCACATGATAGAGAGGGCTTACAACCAAACAGTAATTTGGGATGTGCATCCTCCAGAACTTCACAGCACCCAAGAAAACTTGTGTTTCATTCTTATTACTTGGTGGAGACATCACTGTTCACGCCATACATCATACATCATACATTGTAAAGGACATCAAAAAGGTAACTGATAAAGAGACTGGAAATAATTTGTCTGATTGTGAGGATAAATGAGCAGCAAAAAGAGAAAGAATTGAGGTTTTGTCCTTAATTCCTGTCAGTAAACTGGTAATTGAGCAAAATAAACCTAGGTACTCTAAAGGAGATATGAAACTAATTGAAGACTTGGAAGGACAGGAAAGTGAAAATGGTTGGATAAAAATGCCTGATGGGCAAGCAGTGGTCTCCTATAATCAATTATGGAAGTTGATGCAAGAAGAAGGTAACAAAGCTCATTTGGGAAGTAATGCCTTCTATAAACATTTAACGTACAGATCATAGAAAGAGATTTGAATTCCATAGTGCAATTAATGACAAGACAATGTCAACTATGTCTGAAAAATAAACCTAGGACTGAAAATAGGAATCAGGTAGAGACAACTGGAAAAGGAGATTTTCTAGGACAACAGTGGCAAATAAATTTTTCTTAATTACCTATAAAAGGAGGTTGTAGATATTTGCTGGTATTGACAGATGCTTTTTCAGGGTGGCCAGAATCATTTCCTTGCAGGATAAATAATGCAAAACAAGTGAATAAGGTGTTAATAAATGAAATAATTCCTCATTTTTGGGTACCAGGAACTATCTCCTCTGGCTGCGGCACACATTTCAGTGCAAAATTACTACAAGGAATCAGCAAGAAATTGGAAATAGGTTGGCAGTTAAATGTTCCATATAAGCCTCAGTTCAGTGGGTAAGTGGAAAAAAATGGATCATTTAATTAAACAACAGCTTGGGAAGGTTTGTCAAGAGACTAAGTTATATCGATATCAAGCTTTACCACTGGCTTTATTGTGAATCAGAAAAAAACCTCAGTCAAAGGAAGGAATTACCCCATCTGAGATTCTATATGGGAGGCCATATCAATCTCAATTTAAACGAGAGAGCCTTTAAGAAGTAGAAGGTTAACTTCAACGGTTCCTGGTAAATTTGGGAAACAATTTGAAAAAAATATGACAGTGTTAAAGACCAGGGCCAGAGGTTTTGATTATCCTATTCTTCCTTTTAAGCCAGGAGATTAGGTTTTTGTTAAGTATTTTGCAGGTGAACCCATGAAGAGAAGTAGAATCAACCATACCAGGTGCTACTGACTACCTTTACAGCAGTGAAGATAAAGAAACAACCTGCTTGGAGACATTACTCAAGAACCAAGAAGGTGCTAGAACTCAGACAGACACCAGAACCCAGAAAAAATATGGTGTCATTTACTTCTTCCAGCAATCTTCATAACTTCCAGCAGCCATGTCCATTAGATATTTACACCAGCTTAATTAACATTACAGACATAGCAGTCATCCTGTCCTTACTTATCAGTTTAACTGATCCCATCCTGGACATCTGCCAGTCCCGGACACCTCCCCAACTCCAGGTCCTGTTTTTCTATCTTATTTTTCTTACCGTTTTTGTAGTAGGTCATAAGGACTTAAAACTACGTCAGCTACAAGGGTTTATCCTCATGCACCTCAGTTATTTTCCATTACAAAGCCATAAAACTTAACGTTACTTGAAACTGATCCACTTGTTTACAAAGGTTTACATTCCATTTTGTGCTTTTGTGCCTCCTTGTTTCATTACTCTGCACAATATTAGATAGTATTAGAAGATCAAAAGACAATGGTCTGATAAAATTATGCTGCAGAAAATGAAATAAACTGCTTTTCCATACAGGCTGACCAAGTGTTAAAGCAACACAGATGTGCAACAGAAGTCAGATCTGTCTAGTAGTTACTATACAGAAAAAAGAATTTTTTTTTTTCATATAATAATAGCTATATGCCAATGCATCCATTAACTAGCTCCCTTTCAAAAATACCCTTTTTAATGGAATGTACTTTTTAGATTATCTGATTAAAAAGAAAGTATATAAATATGGAAGAAATAATTTTCTGCTCACAATATTAATTTACTCTAGTGAATATCCACAAAAACATAGATCTATAGATCAGATGTTGTGCACTTAGATACCAAAAGAGTGACAACAAGTTTTTCTCTTTTTCCTTCATGTTACATCAAAATTACTTACCTGCAAAATTACTGCTAGAGTAAAGAGAGGTTGATGTACCATGAAATTTATTTTCTATTCTGTATGAGGCTGTTTATATTTTTTTTCTCTTTATAATGTGTTTATCCTATTCCAAATCCATTACATCACAAAGAATTTCATGGCCCAAAGGATCTTAGCTGTTATCTGGCAAGAGCCAGAAATAATCAATAGAATATTCAAGTGTTCCTTTTCCTGTTTGCCAGACAATATTGTTATGGAAATTACAGCAAAACTGTAATTTCAGAAAGGATAAGATAGGCTTAATAGATCTGTGCTATAATCATAGTAGTTTGCCACATCAAAAAAGGCTTCTGAGTGGTGTAAGAGGTTGCGGAGTCCAGCACTTAACTGTTAGATACAAGGACCCAGTGAGACTTCCTGTCCCCAGTTCAGCAAAGCAGATTTCCTGTAGGTTCACCCACACTTGCAGTATGCATATATACATGACCACACACACAGATCCATTCGGGCAGAAAATGGTGCCTTTGCCATCATCCACCTAAACACACAGCACTCAGACAAACATGAACCGAACAGATGGTCCAATCTAGTTCTTACTGTTGAGCTCATCAGAATGTCAATGTGCTAGTGAAAATATTACATATGTGTGTATGAATGTGTTACTGTGAATTAAGTTTAGTTAGCTGAATTTCTTCAACTGAGTTCTTTTTATTGGGCGGGCTTGCTTAGCATGAGTAGCTGCTTAGCATGGGTATCTGAAGTCACTGGAACCTAAGGCAGCAACAACCTGTGCTTAGCTATGTAAACAAAAGCTTTGAGGCTGATGCAAATTGGAAGATAAAGGGGATGTGTTCTTAGCATGAGCAAGGCCAGAGAGATAAGGAATTTACAGCTTGATACCAGACCATGAAGAGACCTAGTGATTGACCAGGAGACCCCAAACCAAAATTCACCATTGGAACACGAGGCACATGCAAGGCATGTGAACACTGTGATAGTGCATAGAATGCAAGGGTATAAAACTGAAGGAATTTCTTTATTCTAGGTCCCTCCTGGGAGTCACCCATCTTGAACTGTTCCTATTGCTGTACCGCTCCATTACTGAATTTTCTTAAGATTCAGACATCTGATACTCTGCTGTGGGAAACCCAGGGAAAAGAATTTTCTTTAAAAGTGTGTACACTTGCTAGAGGTCCCTCCCAACAAGATCCCTTCTTCTTACAGGTTTTACAGCCCCTGATGCGCATAGTCCCACTCCAGCTGCTGTCCCTCAGACTTCTGCTTGTTCAGCTTGAGGTTTGCCAACATTCAATCAGTGAGAGTAGAGGATAGACTGCAGTGACGAAGGTCCAAGGCTTAGTGAGACAAGCAGGCATAAAATCACAAAATGAAATATAAACCTTTATAAATAAGTAGAATCACTTTTAAGTAGCGTTAAGTTTGATAGTTTTGTAATACTAGCAAAGGAAAATAACTGAGGTGCACGATTCATAAAGAAAAAAAAAATAGAGCGCAGCTAGAGAACATACTGAGAATTCTTGTATAAGATAAAACTGTTGTAGCTGAAGTAGTTTTAGGTCCCTGTGACCTTAGTACAAAATAAATGTAAGAAAAACAGGGTAGAAAAATGGGACCTGGGGATGGGGAATATCTGGGAATAGCAGATATCCAGGAAGGGCTGCAGCAAAACTAACTGATAAGTAGAAGGACAGGATGATTGCTATGTCTGTAGTGTTAATGAACCAATTAAGCTGGTATAAGCATCTAATGGGTGTGCTTCAAAGGCTGCCAGAAGTGATAAAGACTGTTGGAAAAAGTAAACGAGCCTCAAGAGACCACCACCACATTTTTGTACACATGCGGAAAACTCTCTGGAAGATGATGCAATTCACAGGTAGCCTCATGAATATGTGTATGCCCCGTGACTTTAGAAAGACAGCTTATGTAGCAATACGGGGACACACGCTAGGTGGAGCTACCCGTCCTGTCTCCCTGTGCCGCAATATAGAATAGCTGCCAGCTTAAACTTTGTTGGCAAGTTTGTTTCTGGAAGTTTTCTCTGAATCATAACGAAAGAAGCATAATGACCTTCAACCTACTCACACTCAGCTGGTCCCTTTAAGCCTATATCCCTCTGTTTCCGAGCTTTTGGTCCTCTTGAATGCCCCACACATCTCTACAAACACACAGCGAATTTTAGGAACTCCCAAACTGTTCTTCCCTTGCACCTCATAAATCTCATAACCTATAGGTCAATTCAAAATTTAGGTCCTCAAGTGGAGAACTTATTTTCTGTTTCATCTGGGAGGAATCCTTCTTCTTGGATGGGCTAATCAGCCCTGCCATGGAAGTGGATCAATCAATGAGCATTGGTTTTCACTGGTGAGGTTTCCAGCATTGCCTTTGGCTCCGATCATTGTAGCTTTTGTGTGTACAGACATATTAGTCTTCAACTGCATACCTTAACTAGTGGCCTTTCAACTGAGCAATACTGATGTTTGTCTTTTTTCTTGAGAACCTTCTGAAGCAATTCATGCTACCTTCAGTTAGCAAATAATAGTTGTTATCTTCAAATAGCATGTAAAATAGATTGACATGTCTCTGTCATGGTTTAAGCTCAGCTGCTAATTCAGAATCATGAAGCCACCTTCTCACTCCCCCTCTTCTCTCCCTCTCCCCTACTCCCTGAGGGATAAGGAGGAGAATAGAAAGTATGTAACTCCCACAGGTTGAGATAAGAACAGTCTGGTAAGAAAGGTAACACACAAACCACTGCTACTACCACCGTTAATAATAATAATAAGGGAAATAACAAGGGAGGAGAATACAACCCCTCACCACCCGCATACCAATACCCAGACTGACTCAAGCAACAATCTAGCCCTTCCAAGTAACTGCCCCCATTTTATATACTGGGCATGATGTACTGTGGTATGGATACCCCTTTGGTTAGTTTGGGTCAGATGTCCTGTCTCTACTCTTGCCGGCTTCCTGTGTCCTTCCTCACTGACAGAACATGAGACTGAGAAAGTTCTTGATCAGAGCAAACGTTAGTTAGCAGCAACTAAAAACACCAGTGTTGCCAGCACTGTTCTCAGACTGAAGTCGAACTGAGCACTTCACCAGCTACTGAGAAAAATGACTGCTACAGCAGAACTCAGAACAGTCACTTAGCTGTAGACAATTACGATGTGGGTGAAAAGAGGATTTGAAGAGAACTCCAGCAGTCACAAATGAGAGAATAAAATGATGTTTTGTCACAAAGCTAACACTGAAGATGAAACACTGGGAATTAAGATATATTGGCATTATACATAGTGAGACTAATCCCCGTCATCTATAAAATATAGAGTATTTTAAATCAATAAAAATTAAGGATTAATGATGGTGTGTCCAAAAAATAAAAAAAAAAAAAGCAATATTTTCTTTCAAGACTTTCAACAGTGAAAAAATGCAACAGCTCCATACACAAAAATAGCTCAAAATATAATGTATGGCATAGAATGATTTTCTTTATTTAATAGTCAAGTTTCTAACATACAAATTTAATTTTTGTGAATAATAGAAATAGTTAACTTAGACAAGAGCATTTATAAAATTCCAAAGAACTATTTTTGTCTCAAGTTAGAACTCTATTAGCTTTCCATGATAAATTAGTAGAGGAGATTATTTTTTTAAATGGAACTCAAATTAGACTTCATTAATGACACTGTTAGCTCTTGCAGATTCCTTTCCTTCATTAAGGAGATGTTTCCTGCTTTTCATATGAATATTCAAATAAATTATTTTAAAAAGAATGCAACCTTAAAATAATATAGCCTGAAGATGGATGGCATTTTAAAAGACAGAATAAGAGTGGGGATTGAACTTTCAGCCACAAATGACTTGACTGATTGTTTTGTCTTTAGTAATAACCTCTTATCTCACTCAGTATCAAGTAAATAGTGCTTAATTCACTCAGATATATTTCTAGGTGTGCCTCATTTCTGAAGGGTCTGCTAAAGAACGAGGCTATGATGGAGCATTTATGGTAAGGCTTTAGCAGAGTCTCTCTCTTTGAAACCTCTAGTAACTCATTGAAAGACTTTTGCATTTTTTGTCTAATTTTAACAAAGGATTTGGACAAAGGATTCAGTAATTCTGGGGATGCCAAGACAGCCACTGATTATTTGTGTCTTGTTTCTTTTATGGATCACAAAACCATAGAAGAGTTTGATCTAAAAGCGACATTAAAGATCATCTAGTTCCCATCTCCTTGCTACAGGCAGGGGTGCCTTACACCCAACCAGATCACTCAAAGCCCCATGCAACTTGCCTTGAACATTGTTAAAGATGAGTAAAACAAACTAAAAATCAAATTATATTAATTTGCAACGAACTTTGTAACAAACTTGGCAATGTTACTAGCTCATCCAAGGTAACAAGATTCTGCCTTTGTTGCCAGCTGAATGGATTTTTTCCTGCTCTCTGAAGCCCAGAAAAAACCTTTGTAGGTCTACAGCCTCTCCCTCTTTTGCTCGAGTTATGACACTGCAGATCAATGGGCAATTATATGTTCTTGAAGAGATGCAACAAAAGTCTTTATTTATTTTTCTTTTTTAATAGAAGAGGGCAACAGGAGGGTAGAGGAGGGCAGAGACAGAGGCATTAGTGTTCTTTGTTTCCTGATAATAATTCCAAAAGATATTCGAGTAAAATAAAACATATAGTTCTGTTAAAAAGGCATGTTTCTTCAATTTCTTTTTCAGTCTGAGAAATGTAACCAGAATTTGTATAAACCATCAAAATAAGCTATGCAAAGTACTATTACTATGCAAAAGAATAAGGTAGAGAGACAAAAGGATTAAGTGCAAAAGTACACAATGTGCATGAATGCAGAACTTCTGAATATTCTATATATTGCTAACCCTCTACTCTTATTTGTACAGAATTATGTTACTTATTTCTTGATATAAAGAGTGCTATTCAACTGCCAGTTTTGGCAGAGATTATTTTTAAAGATGCTCTAAATAAAAGATTGAAAATATCTTGATTTTAACTTCAGCCGTTCTTAGATTTTTCATGGTCTTAATTTTTGTATTGGCCTACTGAATTTATTTTCTAACTATTTATTTTGATAAATATTTTGATAAAATAATATTTTGCCTTGGTAAAGTAAAATATGTTTTCCATTTGCTTTTCTATGGACTCTTTTTTATGTTTTATCCATTACTGAACCTAAATATTCTGGTGCTCAGTACCAGTAGCTTATGGGGGAAAAAATGTTATTGTTACAACAGTATAGCTAAAATCCAGGGACAGCCAGTATTCCACATATATAGGCAGAAGTAGCTAATTCATCTTTTAAAATCATACTTTCTCTCAAGGAACTGATTTTGGAGAAGTTGAACTATTTTTTTTCTTTCCAGCCTCAGTTCATACAGATTCTTGGGAAACGATGGTGGAATACAGGATAAAAGGTCAATGGAAGGAAGACTGAAAATACCTGAGATAAGATAAGCCTTTAAACAGACCAGCACCTAGAGAAAATTGTCTTTCAGTGTTCCAAAGGCTTCAGAAGTTTTCAGAATATCCAGTTTATCCTATTTCAGCCATCCTCAATTCTTTCACGTGGATTGGATTCACAAAAGTAATTTAAATTATTTGTAGGCAATTCTAGTGCTTCTCAGTTTGGGAAGACTAGCCAATTTTTCAGTGAAATACTTAGATATGGTCATTATTTACCACAAGGGGTTGGTATTTGTAGAATCTACACAGATTATAATACTGTGAACCATTCTGACTTTTTGAGCTATAATTAAAGTATAAATTGCATTTACATGTATTAATTTCTATAGTTTGTTGAGTGAGATAGCAGTAATTGCTAAAAATCTAGGGTTTTTTTTTCCATAAAGCTAGGCACATTCCTCATTCACTTTAATTTTATTAGTATTAGAATTGTCATCTAGTAATAACACCATCCTTTGTTTTTTGTAATGAAAACTTAGTAAGCTTCTCCTTGTTTAGACACCCAGGGATTTGTACACATGACATTTAATTTTTAATTACAGGATTTATTCAGGTGACTTTTAAAAAACCTGTTTGCTATGGTTTGTTTACAGAATGGCAGAAAGAACAAACTGAGGGGAGGACATGGAATCAAAATGCTCTCTAGAAAGCAAAAACCAATCTACTGGCATTAGAGAGATTTAGACACTAGCTTTCTTCAACAGATTTTAAAGATGAGCCAAGAAACACCGTTTAATTTTTTTGGCTGAACAAGGTGTCATGGTTTAAGCCCAGATGGCAATTCAGTACCACGCAGCCTCTTGCCCACTTTCCCCTCTTCCTCCCCTGTCCCTCCCAGAGGGATGGGGAGAAGAATTGAAAGAATGCAACTCTCATGGGTTCAGATAAGAACAATCCAATAATCAAAGTATAACACAAACCCACTACTGCTACCACCAATAATAATAATGGCAAGAAAAATAACAGTGGAAGAGAATACAACTGATCACCACTCGCTGACCAATATTCAGCCTGACCTAAGCAGTG
The DNA here is from genome assembly GCA_032466535.1 of Forpus xanthops. Classification (NCBI taxonomy): domain Eukaryota; kingdom Metazoa; phylum Chordata; class Aves; order Psittaciformes; family Psittacidae; genus Forpus; species Forpus xanthops. Next base: position 3,002 of record JASSUY010024128.1, on the reverse strand, counting down.
ATCTAACTCTTCTGGGTGACTGTCCCCAGTTTATATAGTGGGCATGACGTGCTGTGGTATGGAATACCTCTTTGGTTAGTTTAGGCCAGGTGTCCTGTCTGCTTCCTCCCGGCTTCCCCTCCTCCCTGGCAGAGCATGAGACTCAAAAAGTCCTTGGTCAGATCAAAACATTACTGAGCAGCAGCTGAAAACATTGGTGTTATCAGTGCTGTTCCCAGACAGAAAGTCAAAACCAGCACTGCATCAGCTACTAAGAAGGAGAAAAATGACTGCTACTGCTGAACCCAGGATACAAGGGAAACAATCTGTACACTTCAGGACAAAATTATGTCTTAAATCACAGGATGAAAAATTTTCTGTGTTGTCTCAGAGCAGGCAGAAAAGGAATTGAATCTTGTTCTCCTGACATCTGGCTAAAAACTCCTGATTTTATTTGTTGCTATAAGGTGATCATAAAAATGGACACATTAGATCAAAATCAGAGTTACAACTCCTGGATGTTGCCTTCTACAGTGACCAGAACTGATGCCCAAGGAAGCTATGAGATAAGTCTAAGTAAAAAGTGATGTTCTATTTACAGCCCCCTAAGGTCCTTGAGGCAAGAAAAGGACCCTGCCTGTAATGTTATGTGAAGAGAGAGAGCCTGCTTCCCCTAAGGGAGAGCCTGCTCCCCTTGACCAAAGTTCAAGGACCTTTTTCAGTACAAAAAAAGTTATTAAAAGAAAATGCAGAAGCCATAAACGTGAACATGCCAGGGATACAAACATGAGACAAATTATGAGAGGCAGAACAAGACTTGGCCAGTCATACTAATTGATGAGGATTGTGAGGGGGTGAGAATGTTTATTAGTAATGTTGACTGATTCAAGATATTGTCAATTGGAAAACTAGGGGGAGAAGGAGGAAACAGAAACAAATTGTACATAGGTATGGACCTGACAAAACAAGCATGGAGGGAATGTCAAAAATCAAATTTCATCAGGCACACTGATAGGCTGCCAATAAACTACAGTTGTACCATGTGTCTGTCCTGGAGGCAGGGGGAGAGGTGTCTGTGTCTCTGTGTGCGAGTCTAGGATACATTCTCAGCTTAATTACTGGTCAAACCTGCAAACTGGCAAGTACCAGCTGTGTTCCTCAGCCTGTAATGACGCCATTCGTTCTCTAGTCCAATATTCATGAATATGTTGAAAAACACAGGTACCAGAAGTTATCACTGTGCATTGGGAAAACTGACCTTCTGTTTGATTCTATTTTTAATGGATCTTATCTCCTTATCTATCCCCTTAATATTTATAACTTTAAGAGTTTCGGAAATCTTTCATGAGATAACTTGTTTGCAGAAAAACCTTCAAAGTCCAGATAGATTGTTTCAGTTTAGTCACCTGTGGAGGTAGAGAATGGGCAGGCCGCCATGGATGAACATGTTCCCTCACCTTGGGTAAAAGGGAAGTGGAAAGTGAACTGGAGGGGAACAAAATAACCAATCAGAAACTAGTTTAGCTACGCGGACAACAGACATCAACCAATCCTATATTGTTACAAAACATGTGCACAGAATGCATTTTATAAAAGAATGTGAGACGTGTGAATAAAGTTCTTTGCTTGTAACTGCATGTGGAGTTCGTGCACTACGTCTCCACAGTCTCCTTCATCCAGAGGTTTTTGTTTTATTCATTAAAATAATCTATTTCAGTTCTACAAACTTACAGCAATCCTACCTTTTGTGTGACAAATCAGAAAACTATGAAAAAGTTTGTCATTACAAGAAAATAACCACAGAACTGTACAAAAAAAAAAAAAAAAAACAAAACCTTGTCTTTCTGCTTATTTTGTGTGAAACTCTTACTTCAACCCGAGCTGTTTATTTTTGTGACAATTTTACTAATTATTGCCTCTTCCTTCAACTCCTTCATATTAGAAGTGACATTACCTCAAAAACCATGATTTCACCTAGTAGAACATCATATCTTTATAGAGCTCTTCTGTAAGATGTTCAGAATAAAAATTTCTTATCAGATGGTTGTGCTTCTTTAAGCTACTCATGAATCCTGCGGTAGGAGGGGATCTCACCAGAACAGAGGGAGAGAAGCCCCTTCTTCAACCTGCTAGTCACGCTCCTTTTGATGCAGCCCAGGGTCCTGTTGGTTTCTAGGCTGCAAGCATACATTGCCAGCTCATGTTGAGCTTCTCATTGACCAACACCCCTAGTCCTCCTCAGAGCTGCTCTCAACCCAGTCTCTACCCAGTCTGTATTTGTTCTTGGGGTTGCCCTGACCCAGGTGCAGGACCTTGCACTTGGCCTTGTTGAACTTTGTGAGATTTGTATTGGCCCACATCTCAAGCATGTCACAGTCAATGCAGCATGTTGACCGCACCATACAGCTCGGTATCATCATCAGATTTGCTAAGGGTGTACTCAGTCCCACTGAGGAGCACCACTCATCAAGACTCTCCACTTGGATTTTGAGCTGTTGATCACAATCCTCTAAGTGTGACCAACAAGCCAATTCCTTAACCTTCAAGCAGTCCATTGATCAGATCTGTGTCTCTCCACTTTAAAGACAAGGACATTGTGTGGGACAGTGTCATATACCTTGCATAACTCCAGATAACTAAGGTGTCGTGGTTTAAGCCTCTCAAACTCATGCAGTTTTCTCTCTCACCTACTCCCCTCTCTTTCTTCCCCAGTCACAGGAGATGGGGAGGAGAATCAAAAGAATGCAACTCCCACAGGTTGAGATAAGAACAATTTAGTAACTAAAGTATAACACAATTTACTACTGCTACCACCAATAATAATACAAGAGAAATACAAGGAAAGAGAATAAAACAGATCTTTACCTGATACCTAGCCACGCTAGGCAGTGCCTCCCATTACCTGATACTAAGCTTGACTACGCAGTGCATCCCCCATCACCTCATACCAAGTCCTGAACACGCCATACACACCCCCCCCCACCCCCCCCCACCCTTACAGGTCCCTGTTCTCCATTTCTACA